>CM031867.1:15630240-15820607 GCA_018697195.1 Certhia americana | reverse complement strand
AAAAAAAAAAAAAAAAAAAAAAAAAAAAAAGAGCTTAATACCCTACCAATCAAAGCATCTTTACTCAATTTTCTAAGGCTTTTCAGTCTCCTGCAGATCAGAATTTTGTTTCTCTCTCCAACTTGCTGGTGTTAATAACCAGTACTGTTAAGCAACAAAATTTTTGAGAGTTAAAAATAGGCTTTCATTAGCTAAAATGTACCATTCAGTTGTGCATTTAAATGCCATGTGCAATTTTGGGGAAAATAATAAAAAAAAAAAAAAAAAAAAAGAAAAAGAGATTGACTTCATTTTATACTCTGAAAACTTGGTGTTAAATTATTTTAAAATGCACCCCAAGTCACAACAAGCTGCTGTGTATCAGGTCACACTGCCTCCTCCAAAATCATGCTTATCTTTAAATTTTCCTTTCATAAACATTTGGCAAATATAACATCAATTTAAGCTGTAATGACCACATTTAATTTTCATTTTAAATTTATTCTGTTACTATATATTGGTATCTTGGTTGATGCCAAGTCAGCCAGCCACAGGTCTGTTTTTCATTTATGCATTGAACTTCTTTAGGTTAGACATGCTCAAGAGTCCTAGTTTAATGCATAACCCTAATTATAACTTAGAATTAAGCTACTGCTGACTGCAGCATTTTAGACAGGGGAATCAAAGAATGTATCTAATGAAAAAAAACACCACTCCACCCCTCACTAGTACCTTATCTTTATACATATTTTTATGTTCTTTTTTTTTTTTTTTTTTTTTTTTAGATTGAGTGCATAATACAGCTATAAACCAGCAGTTTAGATAATATAGTCAGCTTGTCAGTTTATATATGTCTACTCTGAGCTTAAGGGTTTTCTCTTTGCTTTGAATTGGGCCTCACTTCTTATTAAAATGCTACAAGCTTTTAAGAGATTGTAGTATCACAGACCAGTGATAGCTCAACATTCTAATATGTCATTATGTTGGACCTATATCTGTGCACTCTAAAATTGCATTACTGTTTAAGCTGGTTGAAATATTTTTGCAAAATGTTTGGTTTTGGATGAAAAATGCCTTTTCATCCATGCAGAACTTTGATGAGGAAATTCTTAGAATCTTCTGATAAAAATGGCTTGGGGTGTTTTTTTATGGAAAAACTAAAAATGCAATTCAGGGCATTGTTCAATTACAATAAAAATACTGGGGTTTCCCCACATTTTTACAGGGACTGAAATATTTTTAAGGACAAGCTCTTGTGGTCACTTCAAACTTGTTTGAATTTCATATATTGGATTGGAACATTGGGAACTCAATGGATAGGAAAGGCTGGTTCTTTACTCCCAAGATAAATCTGTTCTTATTAACAGAAGCAGGTTACTTTTTTGGTGGGAGGGGGGATGATTAATGATGAACCATGTTGCATGGGTCAGAAGGAAAGTGGCCTGAAAAATAAGACCAGGAAAAACCTGATGGGCCAGGAGGAGCATCGTGCTCCAGTGGGATTCCAGGAGAGGGTCACTGAGGTTGAGTGACAAGCTGGGATCAGAGCAGCACCACACAGGGACATCCTGTGTTCATTGCAGACATCCTGTGTTCATTGCACAAAGACAACTCTCAGTGAGAGACGGAGAGCAAGTGAAAGTCATTGCAAGGTACCTCTCTGCACCAACTTTCCTGCTGTCCCTTTCCCCACGAAAGAACCCTTCTTTGTCTCCAAGAACCCTTGAAGATACTGCACCGTGTTCTGCTCATTTTCACTGGCTTCACCTGAGGGTAACTCCTTCATTTCCTTAGAATTAGTCCAGATGTGCGCTGGGCTTTTTGGCTGCAGTGAGAATCCTTTTCCATTGGAATATGAGACTCTGTTTTCATTCCTGTGACAGTTCTTATGCCTGCCTGCTGTCTGCAGGAAGCTCGTCAGTGAGAGTTATACACTGCGTGATAAAATACTAATGTTTTTCTTCTTTGGGAACAGGGAAACGAAAAAATTCTGGGTTTGTACTAACATTCCACTTGTTCTGCGTGGGTATTCAGCTGTACTGCCAGGAGCTGGGAATGTTTGCAGTCCTGGTGTAAATGAAAGCAGACAGAAGCAATGGAGAAACAGGCTGTGCAAGCCTGGGGGCTTGTCCATGCACAATAGTAGCATCAGTTCAGCTGCAAAATCCATTTAACTGAACCACTGTATGGCTCTGATTGGACACACTTAAATTGGTTTATAACCAGCTTACATCAAATTAGTTTAAATCAGGAAGTTACCATAATAGCTGCATCAACCCGTAATTGTCTAATTTGTGTATAGGATGGTCGCAAACCAGTAGCCTTTTCTCCACGCAGGCTTTTTTACTGCTTTAGATAATTTAAAAACGGTTAAACCAGCAAAACTTTTGTCTGTAGACAAGTCCTAAAGCCCGAAGTTTGTGTGAGCTGGGACAGGGAGTGAGCAGGGGCTCTGTGCTGGCTCTGTGCTGCAGCACATGCTCTCAAAGCCAGTGGAAAAGGAGATGACAGACACTTTAAAGCAAGAATGGGACACAAGACACTAATTTTCCAAAACAGTTTATTGCTCTATATGATGGAAAAGTATGAGGTAAAGAAGTTCAGGACTCCTTGCTGTGACCCAGGGGTTTTTATGAGCTCTGTTCACAAGCATGGAGAGAGAGGTCAAAGGGAAGCTGTTTGAAGGCTCCCTGGGCTGTGTAGGATCACGTTTCACCCCACGAGCTGGAGCAGTCTTGAGCCTTCTCTAGGTTTAGTCAAAGGATAACAACACCCAGCAGGCAACGAGGCTGGTGTGACATATTCCATCTCTTGAGCTGCTCAGGATGGAGTTGGAACAGGAAATGTTGCTTTTGCTATGTGTTAATGGTGGTTCAGAGCTGTTTTGGAAAGACAAACCCCTCTGTACAGCAAAGGCAGAGGCAGCTCGAAAGTGTGACATTGTGGAAACAAAGGCAACAGGAGAATGACACCACGAGCGGGGTTATCTCAACATTTTTGTAGCTAAAAATGGCCTAAATTGTTTTCCAAAATGAGCTCTTGCAGAGCAGAGAGAAAGCCTCTGATTTCAAGGGTTCCTAAAATACTTTTGGAACGAAACTCTCTGAATGTTCTGTGGGTGTTGATCGCTGGAGTGCTCAGTAGTACTCGAGCTCCGAGTTCACACCATTAAAGCTTTGTCGACATTACTGAAAGCGTCCTCTAACACACTGAAGCAAGCTCAAGAGGCTGTATTTATGTTCTCAGGCTGACTTTAGGGCTGTTGCTGGCAAGCTGTCAATAAAAGAACTTATTAGTCAGGGAGACAGCTTGGAATGGAGAGTTGTTTAAGCAGTTCACTTATGAATGGGACACAAAGGTGAACAGAAGGAACTTTCTGTGTGCTTAGCAAATGGGAATACCAAGAAGCAGTTTTATCAAGGTAACTCTGTTCAGGATGCCCAGCAGTAAATGTGCCAGATAGGGTTTTTTTTTGCTGGGAAATGCTCCTCCAGTTCTGCGAGCATATCTGGTAGAAGCTGTTTTATCCTGTAAGAAATAGAAGGGAAAATTGGTTTGATATTCTTACTTCTTTTGAATGTGTGGAAGAGCAAGGCAATGCTGTTTTCTCAGGGAGAAATACTGTTTTCTCAGCAATAGAAAATGTAATGATGCATTTCCCCTGCATGAGGCTTCTGGACATTTTCTTGCTTCATAAAAGTAGATTGAGATGCCATGGTAAGTAGTATTGTACCCACCAGATAATCCTACTGGACTTGAGAGCATTGTGGAGAATTACTTCAGGTAAAGAGTAACTTGCAGAGGAATAGAAGTAGCTCTGAGAAATAGTACAAATCTAATGTCCAAAAAGCAGTGCTTGGAGAAAGGAGCAGCCTCCTTCTGTAAGAAATATATTTCTTACACTATGCAAACCATCTTTAAAGACTGAAGTGATCCTAGTGAAAACCATGGGAAAGAGAAAATGAGTGGAAAACAAATGGATCACTGAAGGGGCTGACTGAAAGCTAAATCATAGTTTGTGGGAATCATTCATTTACTCCTGGTGGTTTTGTGTTGGCCTAAGAGGAATTTGTGATAAAACAAAGACCTGGCTCACTGTGGCTTGAACCCAAAGTATATGTACAGCAAGCAATGAGTAAGTGGTGCCCCATTCACAAGAGGTGGATGGCTTTCCAAAAGCCCCCTTCATGTAAATTTTTGTCAGCCCAAAGCTCTGAGAAGGACAGCACATCTCATTTCGGCCATACTGTTCTTGGACCATGGTGTGGCGATTTGTTTTCCTTCAGGTTTTGCTAACACTGGTGGGGAGTCAACCCTCCTTGCTTCATCCTGGGAATGGCCTTGGCCTTTTTTTTGTTTGCTTCTGTTTTTTTGGGAAAGCTGGTTGCCAATGTGCAGTTCTAAAGTCACATTTTCACTTGCATTCTGGGCAATACCTCCCACATTTTGGACTCTGCAGTACTCAGTGTAAATGGTTCCTTAGAGCTACTTTGGCAGCCAAAAAAAGCGATATTGTATTTAATTTCTGGCACTGCCACTCGCTGAATTGCCGACACAGCTGTAGCAGACCTCCAGGTCTGGATATATCTGGCTAAAGCAGAAGATCCCTGTGTTTCCTGACTGGACTCCATGTAATCCATGTCAGTCAAGATCTGATCTGGGGCAGCCAAGCAGAAATGTGACTCCTTTCTGCCAAAGGCATTTCAGCAGTGATTTCAAGGTTGTTCTGGAGGAAAGAGGGACAGAGGTGAATTCTCTGAGAAATTAGTCTTAGTAAGGCTAATTAAGGCCTTCTTCCAGTAGGGTTTACCAGGAAGGTTTGCTGTGTACAAGCCAAAGCTTGATTTTTTTTATAGCATGACTTTTGAGGAGAAAAACCCCATTCCTAGCCCCAGAAACACATTTCTGCTTCCCTTGGATCAGACACTGGTGTTCATGTGGCTGGGTAGTGTGATATATCAGGAGACTAGTGTGGTTGACCTCTAACAGTGGAATTTTTAATTTCTTTTTTTTTTTTTTTTTCTTTTTACTGTGCACAAAGGTAGTGGTGTGAACATGTTGGAGGCCTGGGAACCACTTGTTTCAGCAGCAGTCACCCTTATTCACCCTGACTTGGATCATATCCCTACCACAGCGTTAATAACTTAGCACACTCAGAGAAAGAATGAAATAAAGCAATATGAAAAAGGGTACAGGGCATGTTTGCTATCAAGCTTCATCTTTTGTTTTTCTAGTGGTGCCATCATGGTAAAAGATCTGATTTTGTCCCCAAAATGAGCATTTGAGAATTCATCTTCTAGGCAAAAAGGGACACTGCTTTCAAGGTATTTTCAGCCCCTAGAAGCCATCCAGAATAATTTATGCTGGTTCTCAGTAAATTCAACCAGATTTAAGAAATCCCTTGAACATTAGAGTCTCCAGGAAGGTTGTGTCCCTTGGCTTAGCCTGGCATGGAGGGTGGCAGGCGCTGTAATGTACTGATGCTAACACTGAAAAAAAACTGTTTTAAACTAGAGTACAATGCATGCAAGGAAATTTGTGTTGGTTTAATAAGTACTGCACTGTTGGCAGTGGAAAATTTAGATCCAAGAGAGTTAAATTCCATCATCTTGCTGTGATAAAAGGTGGAGCTTCTTTCTATGCTGGGCTCCACATCATGCCACAACCAAATGCCTTTAGATTCCCATAGCAAACTCTTTCTCAGGATAAAGTACCTTTCAAGATCAAGGCCAGCTGTCACAGGAAGGTGTTTGTGGGGTTGGTATGCACCACAGCATGGTGATTTGGGGCTGCAACTCCCCTGGAGCTGAGGTGAGCTGGCAGTATAGCAGTGATCCATATGGATCACCCATTTGACCCTTTGAGGAACAATCAGGCTGGAAGAGCCCAGCCACAAAGCTTTACTGGAGATGATGGTTTTCCTGTGGAGCCAGCCATAGTGTTTCAGTCTCTCTTTATTGTGTCAAGAAGTGACACTGACACCATAAACTGGGTTGCAGAATGCCCTCAACCTTGTGAATCATCTGCTGTAATTCTTTGGGAGTGGGCAAGCAAGAGAGGCCCTGCAAGAAAAGGGCAGCTCTTGTGTTGTTCCCATGCTCTGCCATGTGAATCTGCCCTCCTGAAATCCATAGAACCCGCAAGCAGGCTCTCAAACATTTAATTTGAAAGATCTCTGTTTAAATAGTTTTTGACTTGTGCCAGGGCAAGCCTGTCCTCCAGTTAATTATGTTCTAAGCACACAAAGAGAGCTAGTGAAAACAGTCACTTCATAACCATTTTCTTTTTGTAAACTCAGAGTACTTAGATCTGCATCATTTAATCATAATAGAGCCATATGCATGCAGCTTAACTTTTCTGGAAACCAAAATTAGCTAGAAGACATTTTGGCCTATTTCTGAAATGCTTGTGTATGGGGAAAAGTGCTTTGAGAACTTCAAATGGGTATGAGCTCCCAGACCTTGCAGGAGTGGAGAAAAGTTCATGTCAGGAATGCTCCCACCTCTGCACAGGTCACACAACAACAAATACATCCTCAGTGCAATTTTATAGAGAAGTTTACCGTTGAAATGGTTAACTAGCACAAAGAAACTAAAAGAGGGACTAAGCTGCTAAATGTAGGGCAAAGATTAATCTTGGCCAGAATCTCAGGGTGTGAATACCTGGTCCAGAGAAAGTTATTTTAGTTGTTGCAACATGACCTTTAAATGGAGCAGAGGAATATTTCTTAATTCGATATTTATGTATCTTGCAAATATTTGAAAAAATATAACGGCCTCAATGAAATTCAAACCTATTTGCTTAATGAGGCAGTGCTTTAATTTCTGTGCCTGTTTAGATATATTTCTGGGTACCTTGAAAACTCTGAAGCTGGAATCATTGTCTCAGAAATGCTCACTGAACAGGGATCACATCCAGGGGAGATCTCTCTAGCAGACATACCACGAGCTGCAGGGCTCAGTGCTGAGCTTGCAGTTGTGCTTTGCCAGCAGGACCCTGCAGCAGTCACAGCAGCTTTGTTCCAGTGGGAATGGTGTCTGAGTCAGTCCAGCATCTCCTGGTGCTCTTTGAAACCCAGCACTGCTTCTCTGCCAAAATCCCAGTTGGTATAGAGAGAGGATGGTGAAATCATAGGGCATTTCAAATAGTTCCTAAAAAGTTTTGTGTAAGCTTAAGGAAACAGTGTAATGATATCTTGATAGGTATCTTGCTGCCACCCCAGTCCCCTGTATAAAGTTGTCAAAACTTGCTGCAAAAACTGTTAAGAGAATTTTTCAATATAGTTTAATTTCAACACAGTAATTATTAACAGGGCAGCTACTCTGTTACATGGATGAAACTATTAATTAAAGGTCACTTACAGAACTCTCTGTGGCTGCAGAATTACAACATGAATTTGCAGAGGAAATAGACATTAAAGGCTGCAGCCCATCTTGCAGCCAGCTGTTGGCCACCAGCTGTATATTCCCTTGCAGGGATAACACAGAGCATACCTTGGTATTAAAAGGCATTTTTTTCAGATCCCCTCATTTGGGTGGGATTCTCTGAATTTTTACAGTAATTCTTTGCCCAGCTCTCAGTTCAAGAGACTTAATATGTTTACCTCTGGCTGCTGTGGCTTTCTGTCATCCAAAGAGGCTCTGGCCAGCAAGGCTGAGCTGGTCCTGCCAGCAGCAAGGATTCCTGCTCTGTCAGAGGGGACTGGGGACAGCTGAGTCTCCTTTAAATGGAGAAGGGACAATGAGTGAATAAAGAGCAGGAGGATGATGAGGGAGAGGAAGACAGTGAGAGAGGAAAAGAGAGAAAAGCCAGGGAAATGCAGCTGATTGCAAATGCATTTATCCTTTCTCAGGAAGTTCATCCTCGGAGCAGCCCCCGAAGGTAGTGCTGGTAACTGATGCTACCTGGTCTAGGTCTAACTTGCTGTCATGCTGACATATATCAGGAAATTAAACCCCTTCTCTCTTGCCAGTGCTTCTGAATATTGATTCCTAATTCCACAACCTGGCCATTATTTGAAACTAAAGCTTGCCGCAAAGGAGAGCGTTAAAACACAGGTCAAGGACAAGCCTGCCCCCCATGCCTGCAGCCACTTCCCAAGTGCTTTATGAGAGCTGTTGTGCCATGAATGGATGGGGGGAAAAATAGAACATATTCAGCATGAATAAAACATGACAGTGATGTGCTAGCAAACTGTGATCTGTTTTGACTGTGATAACAGTGTAAACCTCAATGGGTGAGGACAAGATCACAGTGCACTGAAACCATGAAGTCAGCTTAACGTGACCACGGTCCACTCCAACTTCTCTGTCACTCCTGCCAGTTCCCTGCAATGTGCTGTGACTGTGATGTGCATCCAGTGAGAGCGGAGTGACACATGAGCATGGCGTGACAGCAGTGCCAGAAAAGATTTGGTGCTTGCTGTTTGTGGCCACTTAGCCGTGTGAATGCGAAATGTATGGGGCAGTTTGTAAGGAGCTGGTACTGATCATTTGTATGAATGGTTTTGACTGAGGAGCATTTGGGTTTGAATATCTGATACAGATTCATCCTGTAGCAAGCCTTGATAAACATTTGGTTACCACAGCTGTTGGCTGGAAGGTTCACTTTATTTAAAGTGCTTTCTGAGATTTGATCCTGTCCTTTTTTGTCTTCACTCCATACCATACCACAGTGGCAGATTATTAACTGAGATACGTATGACGATCGATATAATATAAAGATCAACATGTCCTTGAGTTCAGTGCACATCATTTTGTAGGGAAGTGTTTTTTCCCCTCTCCATTTGGCTTGATTATTCAAGAGTTCTTTAACCACTACAACAGAATCCTTTTCAGAAGAACGTTTTTCTTTCACCCTAGTTGCTATGAGAACATGAATCATCTCTTTAGCACAATAGCAACAACTGTAGTGCCTAAGTGCATCCACTGATTTTTTACTGTTTGTTCTTTGCTCTCAACAAGATAAGCTGTTGTTATTTCTTTCTTCTTGAACAAGCATAACATGATTGCTGAAGTAGTCAGAATAATTGGACCAAATAGTGAGGCAGTTAATGTAAACAGAAAGAATTTATCTCTTTCAAGTACAGTAAATTGTCCTCCAAAAATATGGAAATCTTGTCTATTTCTTGTTGTGCCCTAGAGCAAATTTTGTTGAGTTTGTTGTCACATCATTATTTTCGGACTCTGTGAAATTGCTAATGAGGAACAGGCTGCTTTCAGTGGGGTAGTTGTGCATGTTTAAGGCTGTGGTGAGATGTTATAGTCAGAGGGTAAATCACCAGAACAGGAGAGGTTAATGCCCTCCTTGAACTCCACATCCACCACACGAGTCAGTTACCAACAAAAGTGCTGCCAGGGAGTGGGATGTGGGAGGATGGTGCTGGCTTCAGCTGCAGTGAACTACCTACTGCAGAGGGTGTAAACCAACTAAGCTGATTTCATAGCTCTTTTCATAGCTGTGATGGGAATGAGTTCTGCACTGGAGGATGATGATATCAAGAACTATTTTGCTTGATCACTTAGACCCTGAGCTGTTGCCGTAGATAACCTGTAAGCAAATTTCTAAATGTCTTAAATGACTGGTAAAATGAGTTATTCTCATTGAGAGAGGAAACAATTTTTTGTGCACTTTGTATATTCATTTTCAGGCTGGTTTTGGTTGCAGTCACTGTCAAAGGCACTATTTTCACACCATTAAGTCTGCTTGTATGAAATGGCTTCTGTGGAGAAGGACCCTTGGAAACAAAGAGTGGTGAAGATGTTTTGACAGTCTCTTGGTTTTTACTAACCACTGACTTCTAAAGCCTTCTTCAAACCTCCTCATCTTAATCACCAGAGATGTTTGTGGAAATCAGTGCTGTTGAGAGATGAGAAAGATGGGGACCTGTGTCAAGTGAAATTGAGATCTGTACTGGATACCATGACACAAGAGGTTGTGAGAAGTTTGTGAAAGCACTTAAATGATTTGAAGTTGGTGGCTCTTGTTAGAACTTGTGTCTGATTTGAGAAAGGAGCTTCTACTCCATCCTCATTTGGCACCTGTGATTTTTATAACTTATGGGGGGCATAAATGCTATGCAAATATATCTAGACAAGAAATATGGCTAATGATCAGCTGAGACAATTTTCCCAACAACCCTCTTAGATTTTAATTATTTATAGATCTATAACTACATACTATGCACTTTTGCAGCACAGGTGAATTAGAGGGGGAAAAAATGAAAGCTTACATACAAACAGTGTTTTCAATAGTATCAAATTATTATGCCAATAAAACATGTAAAATCTATTCTAGATCAAACAGGCATTTGATGTGCTGATTCTGTTTTGGAACAAAAAAAAAAAAAATCCCCGAGTGATTGTTATCTGGTACTTGTAGCTTTGAATAGATAAAAGCAGTGGCCCAGACCTTGACTTGAGTAAATTAATACAACTGCATTGACTTCAGGGAAACAATGTGGATTTATACCAAGTGATGGATCTGTTCTTACTGCCTGATAAAAATCTAGAGGTTAGGCTTCTTCATCAATTTTTGTCTAAGAACTAAGGAAGGAAAAGATAATGGGGCTACAAGCAGGGATATGATTCAGTATTATTCTGATCTTAAACTTGTAACCTCAGGGGAAAGAGGTCTGAATACTTGGCATGGATCTTGCTTAAGTTTGATGAACTGCTTTACCATTGTATTTAATTGTTTGCAGCTAGTATTATACTGAACTAAACAAAGATTATATGCAATTAAGCAAAAGAAGAGTACTGCATTGAGTGGTATTTAGAGTGCCTCATTAATTTGTATTAGGCTGTTAATGTAGGAAAATGCACCAACATGATTTAAACATAAAAATACCTAGGTAATCTGGCAAACCACACTAAGCTTCTAATCACTCTTTCTGAATATTTCCTGAAAATAACTAGGACCTGATTAAACTACTTTTATGTGTCATGGTTTTTCAATAGAAAAAAAATCTTGATACTCCTATTGACTCAATGGCAAAAAGACAGAAGCAGCTTAATGCAGAGGCAAAAAGTGGCATTAAGAGAAATAAACCCTAAAATATGTATATATATATATTAAGAAATTACCCATGTGTAGTAGTAAAACCAATTGGAGTGAACTAGATTTTGCTGGCTTAATCATAATTTGTGAAAGTTGACCTCAAATAAATGTAGAATCATAATGAAATTTAGAGATAATCGAATGAAATCTAACACTGAGTATAAATCACAATTTAATGTCAGGGACGTGTGAAATATATGGATATAGTGAAAACAAGTTTTTGGGAACTGAGTATATTGTATTGAGTGTGGGCCTTGTTCTGTGTAATCAAAATGAGCAGTAAAACTTCTAAAAATCTTCTAAAACAGTTCCTTTCCAAGGAAGAGAAGTCTTGATTGTCCTCTTTGCAGACAAATTCCTTGGTACAGTCACATTTTATGCAGTTATATGGAAATTTATGTTGGTAGCAAAGATAGTTTCACAAAGCTGTGATAACCTTTCCTATGGCAAAGGAAGACCTGTTAGTGGCTGCTACAAAACACATTTTCAAAAAATTGTGAAATCTTGCAACCACTTTGTTTTATAAAACATAGTGTCTCCCATAATTTAAGGTGTATTTTTAAAAAAAAATGGAGAAATCTATTTAAAATTAGCCATTAGTAGATATTAACTTCCAGCATTGACTAAATTTTTCAAGAACTACATTTAAATCATGGACATATTATGACTTCTCTAATGTGCAATTTATCTATCTGGACCATTAGTAAAACAAATATTTTAACGCTTGTTTGAAATCTTAAAATCAATCTAGAAATGCTGTTGTTTAATCTCCTTTCAAGTTCATATTATCTCCGATTATTTAAATGCTGTTACCCATTGTGGCTTTCCTGAGGTGTGAAGCAAAGATCTTCAAGGAGTGGCTTTGTCAACAGGGGGGCTTGGACTTGTTTCCAGGTTCTTAGCAGCCTCCGTGAGAATGGTTGGGAATTCCCCACTGACAGGAGAGATTCCTGAGGTAACAGAGCTGCTGGAACATTTAGGACACAGCTTGGAGCCCTGGGATATGTGGTTAGAACCTTGCTGGCTCTCTTTAAATACTTTGCATGAGTGCAAAAGGTGGATAGTGGTATCTCTGTGCTTCCTGGCTCTGCAGTGCTTCTGCCAGGGGTGCAGGATCTGATTCCCAGAGCACCCCTGGGACTGCAGGAGTGTCCTCTCCAGCCCTTCAGGTGCCTGAGCTTCCTGCACGTGGCTCTCGCATGATATCACCCAGCAAGAGAGAGAGAGAAAATGTCTGAAAGGCTCCAACTGCTACAAAAATAAATCTTGCTGATTCTGACTCAAGTAAAACATACAAATTAACATAAACTCGGTATCAGCGGGATCTTAATTTGATTTTTTTTCTTTATTTTTTTTCCCCTTCAAACTTTTTTTTTAAAGATGTGCTCATATTTTAAAATCTCTGTATAACAGAGAGCTGGTTTTCCCACCTCTGGTACACAGCATCATCAAGACATAAAATATGTTTCTGGCCATCTGAGTGTAATAACGAGGCAGCTGTACAACTCACTTTTGTTGTTTATACCTATTTGGGCTCAGACCTGTTGCAGTGTCCTCTGGATGAACCTTTCTCATCTCAGACCCTGCAATTTGATGTCTGCTCCAAGCATTGGTTAAAGACCAAGTTTCAGCAGTTCATTTACTCTGTGTGAAATTTAGTGGGTTTAAATCATCACCTTTCTGGTGAAACATGCCAGTTTGAGGCTTGGAGATTTTGTGGCTTTGTTTTAAATAATGTCTGGGGCTGGGCTTCAACCTTTGGCTTTGAAACCTGTCAGTGTGTTGCATAGACTTGCAAAATAAATCAGAACAGTTTATATTATCATAAACCATTGAATGGGGGATTTTTTGAGAGAGCTAAGAGAATTACAGGCATATATATATATATAGTATATGTGTAATTGTACAAGCTCAGTGAGGGGAAGTCTCTGTAGTTGTTTGAATTTCAATTTAAAAATGGCTTTTGTGTACACTTCAACTAGAGGTTTATTTTTTTTTTTAATTTTAGCTTAGCAGTCAGTCCTTCCAATTCCAGAATTGGAAAAGGGATTTTGTCCCACTCCAGATCTCATGCTAGTGTGTTTCTGATGAGTGTGCATCCTGTGCTGTGTCTTCAACTGTAATTAATTAATGGATGTTCATGTAGGACTTCTTTTCTCTGTGAAACTGATCCCTATCAAACTGTCCTTAAATCTTATGTGAGTCTCCTCTTCCTTGTAAATCTCAAAGTCACCTTCACCCCATGTGGAAACTGGTCTACTACTCAGCTCTTTTACTCCCTTCTTTTATTTTTCTTTTCTTTTCTTTTCTTTTCTTTTCTTTTCTTTTCTTTTCTTTTCTTTTCTTTTCTTTTCTTTTCTTTTCTTTTCTTTTCTTTTCTTTTCTTTTCTTTTCTTTTCTTTTCTTTTCTTTTCTTTTCTTTTCTTTTCTTTTCTTTTCTTTTCTTTTCTCTTTTCTTTTCTTTTTCTTTTTCCTTTTTCTTTTTCTTTCTTTTTCTCTTTTCTTTTTCTTTTCTTTTTCTTTTTCTTTTCTTTTCTTTTCGTTTTTCTTTCCTTTTCTTTCCTTTTTCTTTTCCTTTTTCTTTTCCTTTTTCTTTTCCTTTTTCTTTTTCTTTCTGTTTTTTTTCTGTTTTTTTTTTTCTTTCTGTTTTGAGATTTGTCCCTTGCTAGTATTGCTGTCAGCCAGCACAACAAACAGGGATTTCTGCTGGAAAAATATTTTTAGGTATGCAAAATTGCTATCAGAGATTTGCCACTGACCATGTTACTTTGTATACAGCATATCCAGCAAAAACATTCATATGCCAAAATAGCTGTGAGCTTACAGGGTGTTAGCCTGGGATAACTATAGCTTTACAATCTAGCTTGTAAATTTTTATCATGTACACAAGCCCCCATGTACATGCATAACTCATAACTTAAACCATGTTATCACTACCATACAAGCTAGTGCTTTAAAAATGCAACCAAAGCTAAATTTAAATACATGTGTAAGTGCAAAGCACTCAGCTTCTGTAACAAAGGTAAAATTGGGCTCCTGTGGTGAAGATATATGTCCTTAATTTAGCCTGAGAAATCACCAAACTCATTGTGTTGATGGTATGACCTAAACTAATCTTCTGTCCAGATTTTCAAAGATGAAAAAAATTCAGAAAACTAATCTAGTGCAATGATGATAGCCTATGATGGTTGAGAGGTTGTAACATTATTTTAAAATATTATAATATAGCTGATGTGTGATTTTCTGTAATGCAACATCAGTTGTCTGTTATTTGCTTCTGACTATATTTATATGGGAGAATAAGGCAAAAAATCTCAGCAGGTCTGTTAATACTCAAGGTGCAGGTTGTCATAAATGCTGGTAATGTTTTTCTATTCCTGCTTTTTTTCTGTTATTACAGGTTTTTATGAAATATACAAGATATGTGGCAACATGAAACATAATGTAATCTGGTATTTTCCTTGTTTGATGTTTCTCTTTATTTTTCTAAATCAAATGGGAGTGCTACAAGGGGCCCAGGCCCTTTAATATTTTTTTGTTCACAGTAGCCTGCATAAACAGAGTGAACCCTAGAGCACTCTATACCTTCTATCTGTATCAGAAAGTGGTTTTATTCAGAAAGCAAATTAAACACTTCAAAACAAGCGATCTGGAGTGATGAGCACTGGAATGGAAGCCTGGTATGCTGGTGAGGATGCTGTGCTCAGTTCAAATTGGTTAAAATCCCATTTCACTGGTTCTAAGAACATGCTAATTTTTCTTGGAGGGTGTTTTGGTCTGAAGCCTATTCAATACTAAAGTGCTGGTGGTCTTATGGCTGGGAAAGCAATCTGATACTGAAGAAAAGTCTGAGAAACTCCTGCCTGGAGGGGCTGGAACCATCCTGATTTGAAGTAGGAAAATCCTTGAAATGTTGAGGTATGGACAATAGTGTTTTTTGTTTCCTTTAGTGTATTTTTTTCTTCCTTTGAGAACCAGGGCTGCAAATTTTACGTGCAAAATATTTTAAAGGCTCCTTTTCTTCTTTGTGTAAAAGACGTGTTTTTTGTTTTGTTTTTTTTTTTGTACTACCTATCTAGTAATGCTGGCCAAATATTATGTCTCCCCATGCATGTGCTATATTGAAAGACCTCAAAGAAAATTGTTCCAGGCCTGGGAATCTTATGATGCAGATATAAAATATAACAAGCCAGATAAGTATGGTAGTAGTAGAATGAAAGCATGAAATGGCACTAGCAGTGAGAGTATCTGAGTGGAAATATGAGTTTCATTCTCTGTCCCTGCCTGTAGAATATCTTGGACAAGTTTCCAAGACTGAAATCTCTTCTATGATCCAAAGCCTGGCCACAATTGATTGCTGTAGTTTCCAGACTCCTCTTGCATGCATCACAAGAAACCAAACCATCAAGTTATTTGAACAGTATAACATTTGCAGAATTACAAATTTTCCCAAATAGCATCTTGGGTGAACCACAAGAGATGCCTCTTACAGGACCACAGTCTGCCTCAGAAAACCTGGGGAAACTCCACTGTCTCAGATGGAAACTTCAAAGGATCCAGGAACTTTGAATATATTTTTCCCTTTTTATGCTTTTTGGACTGTTTTATTGAAATGCTGAAGAATTAGAAAAATGTTTCTAGTTAATGATTAGATTGGGCATATGTTAGGGACACTGCAAACCAAGTCACTGCCTGTTTGGCAGGCAGACTATTTTGTACAGCTTAAGTATCTGACACTAAAATGTTGTCATCCAGCAATGGTTACCACAGCACCAACAACTGAAATACTCCAGCTGGTATAGAAAATATAATAACTGGTTGTCACAGGAGATTCAGGATAGGAAATAAGTATGCCATCTCCCAGGATGGTCTTTTTCATGCCTGTTTTTGTAGGCAAGGTTCATCCCTGTTCTGTTCTTAACTCCAGATGTTGCCTCCAGCAGGGCACAGCACAGCAGTATCCAATGGGGAAAGCAGGAAAATGAATTGTGTTAGAAAGCCCTTCTGTTCAAACAGACTCATTCTGGAAGAGGATAGACATGTGATGGAGTCTCTATCACTGCACTCTTCAACTCAAGCTTGGATGACTTTAAAAAATTTGTGTTCCCATGGTTTTTAGGCTTTAGTCATCCTAACTTAATATTCATAGTGATCCTTCTGACCTTGGGTGGTTACTCTCTCCTTGTTGGGGTGGGTTTTGTTAGTGACTGTATGTCATATGAGAATTCCTTAAATCAGTAAGAAGGAGCTTGATCTACTCATGTTTTTAATGACTCCACATTCTCAGTGATTTAAATCTCAGCCCACCAGGACAGTGAAATCACCTGAAAATGTTCCCAATCTTTCTTTTAATATAGCAATATTTATTGCAGTTCCTATAATAACCCATTACTTGTCTTTTCATGGATCAAATTAGTAGAATACTTACTGAAATTTTGCTCCAAACAGAAGAAAGGTAATTTCCTTTGCCTTGTGACCCAACTTTTGCTTCCAGTAATGAAAAACTCTCAACAACTGAAAAGAACCCCCACAAATACCCCATCAGTTTGAAACTATGAAAATGTCAAACCTTGGAAATGATTAAGGATATGCTACACATAAAAGCCTGCCCAACTTGTGAAGAAAAGTTTTTTATGTTCAATTTCAAGGATCCTTTTTCACTTGGACCTTTGTACTTTGTTTCCTTCTGAGAAGGCAGGAGTTCAATTGCATGGTCCCCCAACTTTATTCCAAGATATTGGTAGTCTGAATGAGTTTAATAAAAAATTGCAAATGGAGCATTGAAGCTAGGATTTAGCCACCTATGTTACACCATCCCAAAATCTAATACAAACCAATTGTGGTCTAGTGTCTAATTTCCACAGCTGTAAAGAGAAAGATTCAAAGGAGTCATTCCTGGATTGTACCAATGAGAGGTCAAAATCCCATTCTCAGGATTATTACAATAATTAGATCCAGATTCTTTCTTGTGTCTGAAAGAAGACTTCAGGCTATCTAACATCACATTCTGTCATAAAGCTGCTAACAAAATGTTTTACTCTAAAAGTGTCTTGGATGTTAAAATTCCCAACAATGCTCTCAAAATATGGCTCTTATGCTGAGCTTAATTGAATTTGGTTATTTATTATGCAACATAAAACATTTATTATATGGAATGTGTTCAAGAACGTCTCCATTTACCATATGTTTTCAAAAATGCTTTACAAAGAGCAAATTGAAAAGATAAATCTGCAAAGTGAAGCCACCAAGGGTCAGGTATTCCAGCAGGAGGCTTCAGAGCCAACCAGGGACTAGTCCCTCTCGAGACACCTCACTGCTTGCACTGGGCTATCCTTTATCCAAAATTGTCTGTGTCCCTTCTGCCATTCCTGTTTATCTGGTTTTTACAGTTGGTCAAGTATAACCACCCAGATTTTGTTTAGTTGCACATGATTTTACATTTCTTCCCTCCCTTCTTTCTTGGTTGTCTATTATGAAATGTTATGGCCAGTGCTGGCCTGGCATAGTCCAGCTGTGGAAAAGGCACCATCTAATCACTCTCTATTTATTTTGTTGACAGCATGTGAACAGCAGGAAAATCGTGTGTGTGGCACAGTGTTGGCTGAATCCAGTGTCTAGGAAGCACAGGGAAATGGTTTTTCTGTTGTTTCAGTTCTGCAAAGCTATTTACTGCTCGGTGCAATTTTGCAATTCCTGGCAAGTCACCATAAATGTATGGTCTCACTCTGTTATGATTCCAAGACCGTAAGTATTAACATTTCTTTAAATGCTCTTTCTGCTTTTCCTTTATCTTAACACTAGTTAAGATGAATGTTTGAGTGAAGGGAAAGGAGGTGGTAACTGCATTTCACTCTTTTGCAATAAGCTGTGTATGTAAAATAATACCAGTTACATCCTATGGCTTTTAAATTTGTCTGGCATTGTATGTCATCCTGTGATGGGTAAAAGAACTCATACTTCCTTGAGGCATTTTGTAAGGACATTGTAAACTTTTTTCAATGTCTTTGTACTTAGATGTCAAACAGCAACTCTCCCAGATCTGTTTGGCAAATCCTCTCTTGTAAACACAAATAATTTTTCTTGTTAATTATATCTGATCTGATATAAATGCACACACAATCCTGTTTCAAACCAGGTTTGAAAGGAGACGCTCTGGGCAGGGGGGAAATCATATGCAAGTTTTGCCTTCTGCCTCAGATTAAGGCCAGTCAGTTCCTAGGGAAGTAAGTAAGAATGGGAAGATGCACATCCCTGAGAAAAATGTGACACAACACAGGACAGAATCCTTGCCAGACACTGGCAAATTTTCTGTTTGGATTAGCATAGTGATATCTGGGGACTAAACCTTGCTCAAAGTTTTCCATTAAGTTTTTGTTTATGTTTGTGCTAAAACAGTCATTCAAGTCAAAATACATTTGCAATAGTGCTGTACAGCTAAAAAAATGTCTTTGGATATTTGAGATGAATCCAGAGGAAAAATGATTCAAGAGATTAACTAAAAATGACCCATTTCTCTGGCCTGAAGAATCTTGTAGCTGCAATAGACACTTCTGGTAATTTTGATTGTTAATGGCTGTTGAATCATGGTGAACTTGTTCTCCTGAACCCAAAGACCAACATGTTGGTGCCTGAAGTTTGGTTCCTTTGTTTCCTGCTGTAATATTAACGAAACAACTGCTCAGTACAACTTCAGCTGAGCTGCTGAACTTGAGAAGTTTTCAGATGAACTTCAGATGAAGGAATCTATGTTTAGTTTGTTTTGTTTATTCCTCAGCCACATGGTAACATCTCATTGACGTGGTGACAGTTGTTGACTCACAGCTACCGTGGTTTTGAAACAGTGGGGTTCTGGCCTCTGCACACCATGAGGAGCCTCTTCCAGTTGTTGCTCAGAAAATTACTGTGCACGAGGCAAAAGGTCAGTTTGGGCTCTATGACCCACATGGGAAGGCAGATGGCTTTGTGGTGTGCTGCTAAACCCAGACATTTATTCAACTTTGCCATGGGGTTCCTAATATCAGGAGAGTCACTTGCTGTAGAGAATATTCACACATTGAGTTTATAGAATAGTTATAGGAAACTTAAAAACTCTGTTCAGTAATATATTTATTCCCATAAAACTTGCATTGGATCAAGCCAAAACTGAAACATACTGCTGTTTAAACAGAAACAGGAGTAAGTATCCCACGCTAGGTTAATTTATTATTACATTCAGATGTTCTGGAATTAAGTGATGGAGCAGATGGGACAGTGATGACCAATTCCTAATAAAATAGAAAGACAGATGATACTTTTTAGCTTATTTATTTTTAAGAGCCATCAGGAATGGCTATGGATAATAGAAAGCCCATTTATACTCTGGTTCTTTTAAGAGTTAGGTTTATACTTGTTCATATGTCAATCCCCCTCCCCATAAAAACATCTCTGCTTACAGTATTCAACTACCCACATTAATTTAGCTCATTGTTAGTAAAAGTAATTCTCCTTACTTTATAATGGAGTTAGAGGAATAGCATAGCTCTGGTTTACAGTAAAATTCTGTGAACTCTGCTTTTCCAGTACATGGAGGATGAAACTGTTTGGCAACAGGGCAAGGCACATATATAAATGCTGCAGTAGCTATTAGGGAAGCTTGGTAAATACTCCACTGTTTATTGATCAAATACATTTATACAAATAAGTTGTCATTAAAATGGCTTTTTTCTTGAAGATGGAATTAGCCATAGGCCAGGGGTCCTTAATGCCTTCTCTTCTTAGATTTCCATCTGTAGCAGGGCCTAAATGACCAAACATTCACTTTTGTTTCTCAAATTTCCCAGACTAACAACATCCCAAGGCAGCCATGTCTGCAGCCCTGTCCAACCATGGAATTGAGGGGGAGAATAACAGAACCAAATTCACAAAAGGCCATCATTAGGGAAGCCACTGGTGGTCAACCAGGGTTGAAACAGGCCTGGTTTTCAGGCATGTGCTGGTGTTTTGGGATCACCATACCCATTACTAGTCCTCCTGCTGAAGACTGGCTTTAAATCTAAAAGCACAGAGACGCTTTGGGTACAGACCAGAATAAGACTGATAGTGGCAAAGCCAATTAGAGCAAGTGATGATTAACAGAGGACAAACAGCATCTGAGAAGGTTGGATTTCAAGGGAAAAAGCCCCTATGTGGAAGCAGGGGAAACAAAGCAGAAACTTTTCTGTGTAAAGTGACAATGAAGAATAAAGATCAGAAAGTAAAGATAAATCTGTTTTAATGTTCCTCTGGGGAAAGGATGAAAAGCAAGTAAATGTTGTTGACATGAATAATGCCTTAAACACTGGAGTAACTGATAAATGTTCAAGTTCTGTGAACTCAAGCAGAATGCACTTGTACAGGATGTTTCTTTTCTAACCTGAAACCAAGATGCCAAAGAAAGAATAGATGCTTATAGGGCAGTGCATTGTTGTGGGGGTTTGGGAACTTTAAAGATGGTATTATTAGAGAACATCTGCTCTGCCACTAGTCCCACTCCCATCCATTTGTTGTAGCTGTATGAAAATTGTTCAGAGATAGGACGAAGTAACTTCTATAAAGCAACAGGGAGGAGAAGAGCTGTGAGAGGTGGTGGAATATAAATCCTTGTCCTGGAAGGGCTGGAGGCATCTGTGGTAACAGAACTCTAAACAGACACTCTGTTAGCTGTGGAGACACAGCATTGCCTTGTGTTATTGCACTGCAGAGTCAATGGAATTGGTTTTAAGTCCTTATTTTGAAGGATACCTGTGTATTCTGCTTGGAAACATTCCTAATTTGAAAGAAATGAAGGTTATGTAGATCTTCCTAATCCAAATTCTCTTTACAGAAATCACTTCCCTATTGCTTTTTGCTTCTATCCTCATAACTAAATGAAAGAAGTTAAGTCATTAGTACACTCAGCTGGTCTTCAATATTCTTTGTGCAAAGTTATGGGGAAAGTAATCAATAAACATTTTTGTTTCTTTTAGTCTCTTGGTTGTAGTGTGATTGCAGTGGAACTGAGAGCAGAGATCCATCTTTAATGCTGCTTTTTTCCCGATAGAGCTTATGAGCCAATACACATTGTTTACTCAAGGGGCCATATGCAGCTAATCTTTATGGAAATAAAGGACAAAAATATTCATATCTAGTAACATTTAGCTAACTTGTTTTTTTCCCATCTAAGTAGGGCAGGTAAACACATCCCTGATTTAGAGTAAATCACTTGTTTGAAGGATTTTATTATTTTCCCTATTCTTTTCTGCATGTCTTGAACTAAGAAAAATAAATCCATAAAAAGAATACATTAACCTAATATAGGTGCATTGAATATCTGCTGCTACTTTCTGCACAGTATAATTCTCATCTGATTTACTTCAAAACATTGTGATCCCAGCTGTAGAATAGCAGCAACTGCAAACTAAAAATACTTAGAATTACTGAGTCAAAAAGCTGGGCTTTAAAGAGCATAAAATCGACTGGGACCAGATGGTATAGCAGGAGAGCAATTGCTGGATTTTAAATTCACCTTTTCAGAAAGTGAGATCATTAAAAACCAGGTAAAGGCTGGAGCTATAGGTAAGATTCAGGAGCTCAGGCAGGGAACAGAAAGGTTCAGTCTCCAAACAGAGCAAACAAGAATGTGCAGCTTCGGGATGTGGAATCCTGTATCATTTCGCTCACTACCAGCACCATCCCAAAAGGGAAAAGTGAATATATTTCGTAATACTGAGGGTCTTCTGCATGTGAACTGGAAAGAATGACCAAATATTTACTGACTCAATAGGAGGTGACACATTTTCAGTCTTGCTGTCAATAAAGAGTTGAGGATGTTCTGAAGAAACCTCAAAAGTTTGGATCTAATGGTCAGAAAGGTGATTTAGTGGAATTTAAAAGGAATGATAATAAGTAAGGGCAAGTCTCTCTATATAAAGTACTGGATTTCCAAAGGACAGGCACTGATAAATGAGTGAAACCAATGAAGTCTGTTGAACAGAAGAGCTGTTGAAGCTGGATGTGGAGGAGACATGGAATGAGTCACAAGAGCTGCCTGGAGCTTGTGTCCCAAAACTTGGAGATGTGACCCTTGCATTATGGGCTTCCCTGCTCTCCTCACTTTAACATAATGTGCTCTGTGTAGGTAGGGCAAACATTTTTTAAAAGCCTTATTAGAAAAAGCCAAATGCTTGCAAGGAAAATTAAAAATTTATTTTAAAATTGTTATTTAAAATCAAACAGAAAAAACCAAATTACTAAAAAGACAGCTGTGTACTAGAGGTAAATAAGGCAGAAAAAGAAGAACTTCACCCTGCTCATTGATCACCTCTAGACAGGCCAGTCTTTGCCCAGCTGGCAGCTGCTTCACCATCATATTTGGATCACACAACTGCCCAGTGGGATGCTTTCTTTCTCTCCTTCTTCTGCTTCTGTGCCTGGATCCATGCTGCTGCCACCCTTCCCAGGTGAGCACTGTCACTCACTGATCTGCTGGCCCAGCAGTCATAGCAAAAGATGAGCCTGTAGCTGAATCCCTCCTGTGCTGTCCCTCACCCTGAAGCCATTAAATTCTAATGCCCACGGGAGTGGAGAGAGGAAACCTTGTCCTGAGGGAAGGGGCATCTCTTCCAAATGGGCACATGCAGGGGGAAAATGTTCCCAGGTGAGCAGGGCAGTTCAGCTGTTCTGGAGGTGTGTGATCCCAAAGGGTGGTGAGAAAATAATCTCTCTGCCGAGCTAACTGGGAGGCAGTGAGTGTGAGATGTGCAGCTCCATTCATTCTAGCCTGGCACAATTACTCTGCATCTGATCCAGCCTCCTCAGAGAGGGGAGTTATTCACTTGCAAATCACGGTAGGAACAGAAAACCGGGAAGGGAACAAAACTGAGTTTAGCTGAGTAATGAGAAGGGTGGAGAGAATCTTGTCTGTAACACCATGGAGGGGAGCCTTGCTTTTTTTTTTGCTTTTATCAGATGAATGACTATGAAATGGATACTAATCTATCAGAAGGGCAGGAAATAGGTAAATGGTTTTAAGACCTCATTTGGTTAATGAATTAAAATGCAGAAGAAAAAGAACCCGTGTAGATATACCCACTTGGTCATTTATCACTGCAGGCATTCCTAACAGCCATGCCAAATTCAGGCTTCAGGTTATTCACTAATAGCCATAGGCAAATGAAATTAGCATACTGGTGAATAAATTAACCCGAGTTCTGTAGGAAACTCCTGTATCCTACTGAAGGGCAGTGCAAAAGTCTTGGTTTGGGGTTTTATCCCTGTAGGATGTGGGTAATACACCAGAGATAAACTGGCCATGTGGAATGAGCAGAATGCCATCCAGGTGACACCTGTAGACTGAGAAATGAGGACCTGGACACAAACCAGGGAAGTGTTGGTTCATCTAAGTCCTTTTGGTAACATTTGATTTTCAGCTGTCTACATAAAGTGTGTATGTATATACATACATATATATATATATATCTCCTAGTGTTTGAGGGGAGTGTGTCTGGCCAAGGAAGGACCCTCATTAATGCTGGTTTGTTTTTACTTGGCTTTCTGAGTAGCACTCCCAAAAAGAGAATGCTGTGCAGTATCACTATAATTTTGTATTATAATGCCCAAATTGTAGTGAGAGTAAAAAAAGTGATGACATGACACAGACCTTGAATATCCGATGTAACACTGTGCCTAATGGGTAAAAGATGAGGAAGAGGGAAAAAAAAAGGTAAAGAGAGGAATAAAGCAATGAGAGGATGCATTTAATCCTTGCAAGTTCCTCTTGAAGGCAGCACTATTCAGAAACTATTCTAATGTTAGGAATATTTGTTGAGTTAAATATTTTTTGAAAAGGAAGGGATTACCATATTTATTCTGTTGGGAAACTTGTTAGGTGTTTACTACCAGGTGAGGTAAAACAAGGTAACATGTTTGACAGGTGTAATTCTCCCCAGAGTCACAGTGGCATTCTCCCTGTCCACGCCTGGTGCTCCTGGGACTTCAAAGGAACTTCCTGTTACTCACTGGCACTGGGCCCTGCTGGGGTGTTTGCTGCAGGGTGAAAGACTGAAATAAAGGGATAGATGTCAGGGAGAGCTATCCTTCCTGTAGTAACTATGCTGATCCAAGAGGATGGATAAAATCTCTCTGCGCTTCATGTTTCCTCCTTAACTCCCAGAACTGTGAATCTGGTTGTTAATTCTTCTTTTTTGTAGTAGCTAGAGAAGATGCCAGTCAAAGATGGCTTGACAAAATGACTACAATGTGATCTTAAACATGGCAGAATTTTCTGCATCTAATGTATCTGACTTCTGGTCAAGCTACCAGATATCCACAAGAACACTGCTATAACCACTTAATGTATCATGAAAATTTGTTTTACTATCATGTTGCAGAGCTGGGTAGGAAAAGGGACTGATGGCACTCATAGTGTGGAGGAGATTTTCTGCACTGTATGGAAAAAATTGATCTGGCTTGTTTGTATGAGGACTGAAAATACAGGGCACAATTCTTCATTCTTTGCTCTACAGTGTGGCTTTTTGCTGGCCTTTTTCCCCTCCTAAAATCACTTCTAATTGGGGATATCTTGAATTTTCCTTTTGCTGGGCATAATGGTGACAGCTCTTCTGCAAAAACAAACATTCCCTGTGCAGCACAGTCCATCACTGTGAGCCACTCAGCACTGTTGTTGCAGTGATATAAATGGATCCCCATGCAATGAGATAGTGATTAATAGCAGGTAGAGCACAGTCTGCAAAGACGTGGTACTGTATTTGTCACCCCCCCAGAAGTTGTCATTTAATGCACTCTATCAGGAGCAGTTTTATGTAATGGACATGGGAAGATCCATAAAAGTAACATCTGAGACTGCAGTAGGGCAAGTATTGATTTATTTGTTACAATAAAATTTTTGTCATTACTATGCAATTGCTCTATCTCTGGAAGAATTGATATATGTTGTTGGATGTTACAACCCACTACGCAAAACTTTTCCTTTTTTATTTTTCTTCTTTTTTTTTTTCTTTTTTGTCTTCCATAATTTCCTGTAACTCTTCTAAGGAATCATTATTCCTTATTACATAGGCCTGGCATGCCACCTATTTAGATAAATGCCTGAACAAGTGTGCAGTAAATATTCACAGCAGCTCATGTTTCAACTATATATGTCACTAATGAGATAATTTAGTGGCTCAAATAAATAAACACAAAAATAGAACAGACCTGAAAAAAAAAAAAAGAGTAAAATGTACAGCCACTGTTGTTCTGTGGGCCAAGATACCAACTTTTAGTCTGTATCAAATGGCTGTAATATGCTGTAGATGGGTAGAATAAAGAAGGATAAACAATGAGAGCAGAGAGAAAACCCCATCTTACACTCAATTACCAGGTACAATAACAAATGATCAGGGAATATTATAAATAATGGCTCCTCTGCATGGCATGTATTTATCCACACGTTTTTGGCACATTTCTCACCGAAAGCTCAGGGAACGTGCCAAGCAGAGTGTACCCAGGATCTCAATATCCAGAGCCCTTTGTTTACAGACCTCAAAGCGCTTGTCAAAGGGGAGAAGCATCATTGTCTTTCATTGACAGAGGGAGAATAGCCCACGGCTCACCCAAGGTCACAGCACAGAGCTCCCATGCAAAAGAGCTGCTGGGGTTTTCTGTCCGGGTTTGCCTTTTTTAGGTAAATAATGCAGCCCTTAAATGTGCTGGCAGGAATCACGGCCTCAGTGCTGGGGACTCCCACGTGAGGACTCCGATGATGTGGGACTGATGCAAGAATGCCTTTTCCGTACCCCAGACCTTTTATTTGCAGAATTTTGACCTGTTGACAGGTTTAGTTTTCCTTATGATTTCTTTACAACTTCATTTATCAGCCCTGTGGTCTTTAAATTAGATTCTCCTTAGATTAAACCCATAGATTCTGAAACTGCTAAGCAATTCAATTAAGCAGGATGGAGAAAATAGGTGGAAGTTTTCTTTTGAATATCAGCTGCTGCAGGCACCAGTGACAGTAACTGTTGAAGGCACTTTAGAGCCTCAGGTTGGCACAATTCAGCCTTGTTTATTATTTGAACACTCTGTCTGATAGGGCAGATATATTTAGCCATGTACTGTTTATCATTTTCATTGCTATTCCTGATCCTAGTAAAGTCCATTTTTGCTCTTGCAAGTTTTTGGAAGCGAGTGTTGAGTGGGAAGGAATCACAGATTTCCCAAACAGCTTTATTTTTATCTTGCTTACCTCAGTAATTGATGGTGACCATCCTAATTTGCTCTTTTCTCCTTGATTGTATTTTTTGATAGGAACAGCTAGTGATTCAATTTGCCCTAGTGAGCGCTCTGGCCAGACCATATTTTCTTGCATTTCTTTCCTCAAAATGTACCCAGTGCTTCAAAAAGAGCACATGCAGCTTTTTCCTGAGACTTTGCCTCAAAAGTGAGGTGTGTGACTGGCAGCTGTGTGGCAGGGGCTGCAGCACCCAGTGAACACAGAGATACAGCACCTGCTTAACTGTGGTGCTGTTCACTTTTCATCAGTTAGGATAAAGATCATGCTCAAAATCTGCTCTAACTTAGCATTAGGGCACCAAGCTTCCCTTCAGTCAGTGCAGACAGTTGAGATGCTGAGGTTTCAGTCTGATACTGGGAATTTTGATAGTCAAAGCAGTGTTTGCATTGCTCAGTTGGAGCTCTGGGACTCTGTGCTCAGCAGAGGCAGGGCTGAGCTTGCTTGGAGGGGGCTGAGGGCAAGGGAATTAGCCTGGAAGCAGCCCAGGTGGAGAGGGGCTGTAAGACATAAATCAGGGGCTGTGGTGCTGTGTGAGGAGGTCTGGCCATGAGTGTTCTTTGCTAAGCTGCTCCTGGAAAACCTTTGGATTGAACCAGTAAAAATGGGGTACTTTGAGGACAGTGTTCCAGGCTTGACTCTGTCTTTTATCATCTTAAGGGTTTTGAGGTGGTTTCAACATTGATTTTCATGTCTGAGTTTTTCCATGTTGGATTTTCATTATTGCTCAGATAACACAAACTACAAATATTTGTGGTTGCTGATCAGCTGATGGAAATATGAGGATTGCGTGACTTGCTACTCAGTTCCATCTGAGGATACTCAGTATCAGCTAAGGTTAGGATCCAACAACAGCCAAATGAATGCTCGGGAGAGGTCAATAAACTGCGACTAAGATCTTTTCTAGATTATCCTTTTTCCCCATTTCAAGCTGTTTGAAATGAACTTTTCTTCACATTTCACACAAAGACACTTGCTAGCATTGCATCACTTATAACTGATCAAAACTGAATCATTTACCAGTCTATAATGTTCATACCTATGCTGCTTAGCATGAAAACACAAAAATATGTAATAAATAAAAGATCAATTTTGGCTTTAATTCTTAGCATCCGAGGAATATCCTTTTAAGTAGTGAGATAATTTCCAGCTATCCAGAGCTAAGCAGAAATATCATACCACTTCACTAAACATCCGTGGTTTATGTAAAAATATAGATTTCCTTTAAGTGCTTTACTTAAGTCTTTGGTAAGTCATATTTACATTATTATTGTTTATGTTCCGAGAAGTCAGTAGAAGGACAGCATTGTTGCAGTTTATGTGGTTTTATGATTCACACTTGATGAGGTCGCTATCAAATGAGGGAGGAGAAACCACTGACAAGTTTAAAGCTGTGCTGTGCCATAGGACACATGGCAAGAACACAACAGCACAGGCAGGTCGCTGTGGTTTCGTAATCGGCATTTTATATTCCCAAACATGTTTTTGTTTTGATCTTCTAAAATAATTCCACCCGGGAAGGCATCATTTTGACCTGAAATTTGGCTTTGCCATGGTGCTATTATGCTAATCTGGTTAAATATAATCACCACACAGCTCATAACTGCAGATTCAAGGTTCCTTGTTTTGAAGAGACTTCACTTGAATCCTCAACAAATCCTAAATTAAAGTACAAGCAGAAGAAAAGTGGATCATAAAATCTCAAGGTGGTGGATGGTGCAAGGGAGAAGCATCTGGTTCTTATGATGATGTAATTGGGCAGATCCTGATTACCAGGGTTTGAACTCTGACCTTTCTGATCCTGATGATTTTTTCCCCCTGTGATGTCAGGAGTTATTTATTGCATTGTCACATTCTGTCTGCGTTGTCCAAATTTCAAGAAAGTACTTGGGAATCTCGAAGTGTGCACCCAAGTGTGATGCAGTGGACACTGTCACATCGGACAGACATTCAGGCACAGCAACAATACCGAAGTGCAGTAACGTCTTTTTTGGATCAAAATTGTTTCTTCCAATTGTAATTACATCTTCTATGCATGCTGCCTCTCTGCTAAAGTTAATTTTGACTAGGGAAAGGACTTTAAGCAGTTTAAGGTCCCAGTTTAGATGGCTGGGTGCTGCTTTGGGGATTGACATTTGTCAATGTTAAGTTGTGTGTTTGTTTCTCCATCTGCCAAAGGTAAATAGGAGTCAACTGTGCTGGTGGGTGAAGGATGTAGTAGTGGATGCTTGTTTCATAGAGATGATTGTGGTGAATTTCTTGTGGTCAACCTCTCTATGGGTTGTTAAGCAGGATCTGCTGCTGTTTGTCACCTTTTTTTGATATCTTGCTTGGCCAAATCTGGACCACAGAGGAAACTTGCAGCTTGTCTGGCTGTACTGCTCTACAAAATATTTGTTGCTTTTTATATTTCTAACTGCCCTGTTAGATTATTAAGCCTCTACAGAGGTCTCCAGAGCTCCAGTCTCATGCTGGAAAATTCCATTCAGAGTATGCTGTGAAATCCTACTCAGATATGTGTGCTGCTTTGATTGTCTTCAGGGAGGATATGGATACTTTCTTATGGCTTCTTTCTAAAATGTGTGTAGGTGTATTTGTGACTTTTCCCAAGGCTGATAAATCAAAGCAAAGATGCCAGGAAATTAATTTTAATCAGATGAAATCCAAAGTGCTCCAAAGCTGGTTTCTACCAGCCCTGCTGAATTTTGGATCAAACTACATAAGAAATCTTAAGCATTTCAGTCTAGAGCATATAAAACTGCTGGTGGATGGAACTGGCACTTGTTCCTGCACCAATAAACTTCCAGGAAATTCCATGGTAGGAAGAACATCCCTTGAAAGGATGGATCCTTTGAAAGAAATGAAAAGACAAGGAATTAGTACCAGGATAACTTTATAAAAGCAGGGATAGGTAATCCAGGGCTTGATCCCCAAGTCTGTCAGGTGTGAGTCTTTTAGGTGACACACACCAACAGGAAAGACAGAGTGGCCATGGAGTGCTGGCAAGAGCTTAGGCTTGCACTGAGCAATGGGAAGGGCAGGAAGAGCTGGCTTGGTCAGCACTGGAGAGAGAGGCAGGCAGGGTCACTCCACCCTCCTCTGCTAGACCCAAAACTGGAGGGAAGGGAAAGCATGTCAGTTCTTCAAAACATCTTTCTTTTGGCTCTTTCCAACAAGATTCTTCAATGTGTTTGTTATCATTTGGATGCTTGGGGATTGCCGAGTAGGGAGTTTTATCTTAGACTGAGTTCATAGGGCTTGGACTTTGCTCCTCGAAGCTGGTGTCAGAAGCACTGTGCAGAGCTGAAGTGAACTATGATAATTTCAAGATTTTTCAAATCTCCTGTTTGATAGCTGAAGTTTTTTTCATCCACTCTACATAGAGAACAACTTAAATACATATTTTTCTAAGAGATTGCTGTCTAAATTTTCCTTAAGTTAAACCATGTGTTTTGTTGGAAACTTTAGATATTTATCTGTTTTTCTGTGTTTTGTTTTTTTTCCTTTCCTTCTTATACTTTTACCCTCTCTTTAGGGACCCACAAAGCAAAACACCAATGTCTCTTCCAGACAGTGTTAGAAGGACAAGAGATAAAGCAGGGTTATATTTGCTTTCAGAAGAGTTTAAGATAACTGGTTGCCAAGCTCTCCATCTGTGTGGATGAAGAGCAGTGGATGCAGAGCCATGCACGTCAGCTCCATGGGGAACAGGCAGCAAAGCTCCTTCCTTGCTTCTCCAGAGAAAGTGAACAAGCAGTGTAGACAGTAGCAGAAGGACTTGCCTATCTCTAAAAAGGGTTAGAGCTCTCAAAATCTCCTTTAGTTAATGCTTGCCTTTCTACCAATGAAATAAAGGGCCTTATTCATATTCTTGGTGGCTGTGAATTTGGCAACTTCCAAGAGCATGATATAATTTCTATTTTTAATAATTTGGTACATGATTAGAACAAGGAGGAATATATAGTACGTAACAGACCAAGAATAGAGCAGTAGATGATATTTTCAGATTTAATTTTTAATTTCTGGGCACCAGTTTTCTGGGGGTTGTCATAAGCATCATATGCATGGCCATTTCCCAGTAGGAAAGTCAGGTCTCTGATAGATCTGCCAATTCCCTGAAGGGTATTTTTGAATTGGAGATTAAATCCTCTCTGCCTTACTCGTGTGTGTCAGGAGTAAGTGAGCAATTGTAAACCAGTCCTACCTGGGCTATTCCCTTGTAACCAGAAGTTTCTTACACTCTAAGGCAACAATGCAGTTCTCTCCACTTTCTAGCCAAGGATTCACATGGGAATCCAAAATCATGGTGGGTGATAAATGTAAAAAATATCTGAGTGACTATTTTGTCTTCCTTCCTGTGTTTTGATATTAAACCCTCATTCCCCACCAACACAAAAGCTATACTCCTGGTTTATAAGAAAACCATTATTTCAGGAAAATACAGTTTTTCACTTGTGTATCCACCCAGCCAGTAAGCTCTGTCCGTGCAGCTTTTATAAACAGGCATATGTAGATTTCTAGAAAAAAACAGCCATAAACATGCAGTGATACTGGTGACAACACAGAACAGGAACTAAATTTAGTCCCTGTGTAAAGGTGACACTTGGATCAGTGGCATTGTTTGCTTTAGAATATTAAAAGTTAACATATAAGAACCATGCAGCTCATTTGTGGTGTAGCTTTGGGTATTATTAGGGAGGATGTTAATTTAAGTAGCTCAGGACTTAATCCAGGGGGGGTCACTTAAAAGGAGTTGGGAACAGCAAGCAGGAACCTAGCACTGCTGGAGAAAATGAAGAAACAGCTGGAGAACAGGGCCAGCCTCACTTTTATTGTGCATGTCAGTGAGTGGCGTCAGGAATAAGTCAGGCAATACTGAACTCCTGTTCAGTTTGTGGGCTGTATTTCCTGCTCCCAAAACCTGTGCTGTGATTGTCACCCAAATGATAGTTCATGGACAGCAAATCCTGTAGGCTGGGTGGTAAAAACTTTTACTTTGCTTTGGAAGATAGAAAAAGCAGAGTGGAACAACTTCACTGCAAAGAAGAAAGGATTCAGGGGGAGGGGGAATGAATTAGTCTCACTTCACTGAAGCAAGTCATGCTACGGAGATTTACACTATCTGAGGAATGGGCTTGTGTAGGGATAAAATGATGGGAGTATTACCATTCTGCCTTAAACTGCTGTAAAAGGAAGATTTTGTTTGTCGGAAATTTATGGTGGCATATAGGAGTGTTTATGTGAACAGCAGAAAGCAAAACCACATTCTGTAATATCCTGACCATGTGTGTTTGCTAGGCTTAGCCTGGTTTTCCCATGACTGAATTTTAATTTCAGTCTACTCTCCCTCCAAATATCTGTTTTGTTCTCCCCCACTTCTGCTGGTTACTGTGTTAAGTGTAGTGATGTATTGTGAGCAGTGCCTTTGTAACTAGTCTGTCTGCAAAGGACCATGTCCAAAAGAACAGAGAAAGTGATACACAGAGCATGAAAGTCCTGTGGAGATTGATGACTGTGTGCACCAACACATGGAGATGTGTATTTATACAGGGAGGAAAGAAGAAGCAGAGCAAGAAGTTTCGAACTTTGGTCAGTCGTGAGAACTGACCCTGTAATGCTTTTTGAGGCTCTTTGCATGTGTATCTTTGATTCTCTGTAATGAGTAACGTACTTACAAGGGATTATTTCATCTCCCAGGGGACAGCCTGACCCCTCTCACCTCCCCTTATCGTGGGCGTGAGGAGCCACGGGGGAGGCAAATTGTGTTTCGCCCTTCCCTGAAGGGTGTGTGCAGGGACAGAGTCTGGCAGAGTGAAAAAAGTCCAGCAAAGAATGAATTCTCTGGCCCTCAGTGTGGCTGTTGAGTATTTAATTTTGGCTGTGGGTGCTGGGCCTGGCAGTCCCTGGGATGGGGGGCATGTCTGGAGGCTGAGCTCAGGCAGCATCATATATATCATATATATCTATACATACCTACATCTTTTAGTACACCAGCTACAACTCTCCCAAAGGCAGTCCACTGAAGAGTGTACATATTTATTAAAAAATCCTTATGTATATTTTACACCTCTTTTCCTCCTGATTTAAATGTCCTGATGAATATTTATTATACCCAATTAAATTTTAGTAGCGTATTTGGTTGTCGGGAATGAAATCTTTATTATTATTTACATATTCTTTTGTTATTTGCATATCTTTATTTACATCTTCAGCTTTATTAATGCCCACATACAACTTTTATAGTAAAGACAAAGCCTTTGAATAGAAGGAGGCTTAAATACAAGTGTTTACACTGCTAATATCTGCCAGAGAAAATACAGAACAGAAACTCATACCTAAACTCACATGCCCTGGAAAAGACATTCCTAACGTCCTGTTGCTATTCTCTTTTTTTCTTCACGATGAATTTAAAATATAGAAGGTTGGCATGTGGGAAAAAATGTGAATTTCTGCATCTGATTTAGATCTAGTGAATGAATATCTAAGAAACAAGCAATTTGTCAGGAGTTTTCAGACTAAAGTTTCTATAGCACATGGCTTGTAGGGAGCAGTGATTTACAATTCCCTGTGAAAGCTTTTCTGGGATAAAAAGCTAATAAATGATGTTGCTATTTAAGTGCTAAGAGAATGTTTTCAGCCCTCAAAGGTTAGGATCAAATAAAAGTTGTGTTTCTTAGAACACACAAGGGAATGGTTTTATCCTGAGCTGATGTGTCTCTGTTATTTATCTGTTTGAATTCATTGAAAAATAAATGTTTTCACCAGGGAAATATTTTATTTTGGGATGAAGAGCCATTGAACACATACATCTGCCTTAAAATTAGCTGTGATATTAAACTCGTGTTCAAAGGTATATTGTCAAACATTCATGTGGAGTCCAAAAACACTCGTTACTCTTGTTTGATGCTGCAAAGCTGCTGTAGGTCTCCATATTAGTATACCCACACAGCTACCTAGTGACTGAGAGGTGGATTTAACACCTTAGAGATGTGACAATTCCTAGAGGACTCTTGTGGCCTGTCTTGATATGGAGATCTTAAGTACAATTTATGAATTCTGGTTGAAGTTATGAAGTTGCTGGTATGAAAAATGTGAGCATCCTGGATCGCTGCAGATAGTGAATCCATCATTTTCTCACAAGGTCTGTCACATTCTGCAGTATAATGACCATGGAGAGTCACTCATCTTAATGCCTTTGCTCTGAACAAGGAGTCAGGAGAACAGATTTCCCCCCATAATGCCAGAAGAGGGAAATAAGGTCTTTGGTAATTTCTTGGACAGAAGCAAGAGGATGAAACATTTGTTGAAAAAGAAGTCATGGAGGAACAAGAAACACAGACAGAGCGCCGAGGAAGGAATAAATAATTTCCTAAGAGAAAAACCCAACCTAATGGCAGGACCCAGAGTAGGCCAGAGAAATTTGGCAAGTAGAGCTGAAAAACTGTCTCTGAAAAGAAGCCATGAGACAGCAGAAAAAAATCCTCATCAGCTAATGAGCTCAGATTCCTGTCCAAGGAATTCTCCAAAGTGCTGAGGAACCAGAGAGAAAGAAATAAATATAAGCATTGTTTTTTTTCTTTATGTATCTTTTGACTTCATGATAAGTGACAAGGATATTTTGTACTTGGACACACACGAGGATGTGTAAAGGATCCTTGTGTTTAGAGTTTGCAACTGCTAATTCTACAATCTGCTGGCTGGGGAGGATCCCCTGATGAATAGCCACCCACAGATGACTCTGCACTCTCTCCCAGCAGTGAGTTTCTTTTTTTTTTTTTTTTTTTTCACTCAGTGTAGAGGTGACAACTTTTTGCCAGTGTCTGGTTCCCTATCACTACTGAAGAGCTCTTAGAGGGCAAAGCAATGGAGCACAGTCCAGGTTTGCTTTGCTGACAGCCCCTTGTGCAAATTCTTTTTGGCAAATTGGAAGTTTGGTCTGAGCCATGCCTTTTGCATCTGAAACAGAAGAGGTGGGGAAAGCCTTCCTCACACTATTAACTTCATTTTGTCAGATTGAAGTCTCTGTTCCTTTGCTTTGTCAGTCAGACTGCACTGAACCCCAGTGAGAGGACTTGCAGTGTGTTTTTGAACTTGAGAAATGACAGAGGCCTCTAGCACAGGGTGTAAAACATAATTCCTGCCACTTCATCTCTTTTCAGTGACAGTATAGTGGAAAGCAGTGCTGAGCACACAATGCAGAGTCACTTTTTCCCGTCTCTGCAAGATGTTGCTTTAAAATTAGGTGAGATGCATTGATTTGAGAAAGCCAGGAGTGAGGCCCAGAGGAGGTGAAAGAAGAGATGCTACTTGCTCTGTTAGGGCTATTTACTGACCAGCTTTTATCTTCCTCTTTTATATTGCTGAGAAATTCATACATTGTATTTGCCTTTAGTGTACAGCTCTCAACAAGTATCTCTTTGTCAGCCTCACAAAGGGCAATAAACTCTGTGTTGCAAATAAGCCTCAGTAGCTGCTGGACATTATGACTAATTGTAATGCAGCATATATCCTTGAGGACTATAAACCTATATTAAAAGACAATGGTTGAGAGAAAAGCTATTGAATTGAGATAGTACTCATGTAACCCCATGGGGGCTCAACAGACAACAAGGAGGCCATTGATACCAGCTCTAATACAAAAAGCCACACAGACAGAGAGTCATCCAAACCAGTATGGTGTGTGGATGACCACATAGTTCAGTTTAATGCTGCTTTTGTTTTGTTCTCACTTCGAGTCAGACAACACACACTGGAACATCAGAATTAGTTCTGTTTAGATTGCTGCAGAGGGAACAAGCGAGAAAATTAATGGAGCAGTGCCCCCCTCACCTTCTCTTGTTGTGTGCCAACTTGTCTGAAATCTGCCCAGTCCCAGGGTAAATTCTGTACTAAAAGTGAAAGAAAGCACTGTTGTCTTTTTGGAGATTTTTTTGGCTTGTTTTGGGTTTTTTTTCCTGAAAGAAATTTCTTTTGCTATTTCTCTATTTTGGTCTCTCTCTCACTCATTTTTTTTTTTTTTTCCTTCTTTTTCCCTTGCATGTTCTGAATCAGTTCAAGTCTGATGATATAACAGATCTTCTGAAAATATCAGCAGTTTTCAGTTAGGGTATGAAAATGTAAGCAGCCAGGGTTTAACATGCATTACAACTGAGGGTGGAACTGCTCCGAAGCTGGGAGAGATTGCATGTTGAGGAATCATGGCCTTGGCTCTCACCCCTTGGGGTTGTTTTATCTTGGGTTTGAGTACCCCAATATTGTATTAGTGACTGAATGAGTTGCACTAAAACCCACTTCCATCACTCTGGGGTGATACTTTTTCTCTGCAGAGATATAATTATTTAGGTTGTAACCTGTGTGTCTATGGGCTCAAAACTTACCTTTACAGAGACCTGTCTGAGATACAGATGATTCTTGAAATTGTTTCACTCTTTGTTCCAATATTAGGAACAAGAGTGTCCCTATAATTCCCTAACTTCAAGCCTGAAATTAGAGCCTATTTGATAGACCAATTAATGATAAACCCAGAAGAATCCCAATCTATTGTTTTACTAGCGTTTTCAGGAAAGCCAAGGAAGGGTTTGTAAACAGAAACAGAGCAGGGACCTACTTTCCTTTCTTTTTTTTTTTTTTTTTTCCCATTGTTTTATTTACAGATAACATTCTCTGTTAAATAGTTTTCCTTGGTATCCCCTCTGAATCACTCAAAAATCCTTTTAAATTCCATGTAAAATTCCCATCAGTTTGCATTATGGGGAAGGTCATAGTTCTTTTTCCTCAGTTTTTTTGGTCTCATCAGCTTAGATTTATTTTCAGGGCCTTTGTAAGTACAGTTGCTGTTGCAATGGGTATATGCCTGCTGCCCAAGACAGCTAAATGCACTTCTTTCAGCAGGTTTGCTTAAGTTCCATGCAGGATCTTGTTTTTCTCCCTCTTTCCTAATATCTTTTCTCTGTCACTGGATGCCTCTCATTCTCTTCATACTGTTCTTTTTAACTTCCTCCCAATGTAATTTTATTCCTCCTTACATAGGATGATTTTTTCCCTACTGTACTTTCTCAACAGTGCCTCCATCTGCTTTTGTCCTGTGAGGGAATTGCCTCTAAAGAAACACCCTAAGTGGGAATTATGCTTTTATTGAAGCCAATATTTTACCCAGTGAATTAGTCCCAGTGGAATGAATAGGACGATTTGCATGCCTAACATTAGGCACACTGAAGTCCTTCACTAAATCAGGTCTAATGTGCACATTGAACTTCCCCTGACTTAGGAGAAATTCTGCAGTCCAAAAAATCTGTGATTTAAAGCCACTGTGTGAAAACCTGGCTATGTTGTGGCCAGCAACAAAGCTGAGTGTGGTGTCTATGGAACCAGGGTGGCACCTCAGCTGTTGAGTCCTTAGACCAATACCCCAAGAACACAAAACCTGCAGTCAGGAGCCGTCCAGAAAATGAGCCCTGTCTTGTGCTGAAGGATTTGGCATTTTAAGAGTTAACCTACAAATTCAAACACAGTAATTTCATATGAATTTCATTTCTGCCTTTTTCCTGTAAAATAAATTTGTTTCTTTTAAAACCGACTTCAAGAAAGAATAGGAGGGGGAAAAAGATCCACGTTTTTGTTAAATTAGCTAAAAGCAAACAAACTAAAACTTCTCAGTGTTGTCCAATGCAGTTCATTATGCTGGTGCAGTACTCTTTTTTTTTTTTTTTTTTTTTTTTTTTTTTTCCCCTTTTCATTGCCTGAATAATGTTCTTTGAAGACTACATCATCAATAAACCACTCTGGTGAGGTTTAGAGGGCCTAGAATAATGAATAACAATTAGGGGCATTTAAAAGGTAATATTTTTTCCTGCAATTTGGGAATTGATTTATGAAGTTGGGGATCCTCCAATTTCATCAAATAAATGGTTTCTTAAACCAATTCTTCTTACCGTCATGGTAACACCTTTAGATCTGGCACTGTTAGCAAGCTTTCTTGCCAACTTATTGTTTTTGATGCAAATGAAGCATCTCAACTTGCACAATTAACAGAATTCCTGCCTAAAAATGTTATACATTTTCTACAGCCCAGTTAAAGTAGCACAGTATCAGTTTTACAGTGAGGACTAGACTGCTGGGTTTCATCTCTCTGTTGTTGTACTTATTTTTAAAATTAAAGCCGTGGATATTTTTCTTTGTAGCATTTCAGGAAAGTGTGTTGGAATTTGAAGGCCTGGTGAGCACACCTCAAATGGAGCCATGCAGTGAGCCTGGATAAGTGAGTAAAAGGTCAAAGTCCTGCTTAGCAGCTCAGAAGAACAAACCATAATGCCAAAACCAGTCAGGAAAATCAATGAGTGGATGTGTAAAACACATGGAACAAAGTAGTTGGAGTGAGGGGTAGGATTGTGAAAATCACCCCAGTGACAAAGAAGTGTCCACATCCTTAAAAACAGCCATGGAGAAGCCCAACACGGGCAGTCACTGACTGTCAGGCTGCCTAAATGACCTTCATCTCCAGCTCAGTGCCAGCGAGCTTTCATTCACCTTTAAACAACCAGCCCCTGGGATGTTTCCAGTATCATGCTGGTGGGTCTCCTAATGGAATTAAACTATAATACCTTGCACTCTGGTAGGGCTGAATGTATGGATAAAAAGATGCTGAGGTAATAGTCTTTTTTACAGATCTGTAAGCCTCTTTGGAAGTACAAGCCAGAATAATACTTCCCAGAGGCTCTAACCTCTTTGGTAGAACAAACACCCCAGGCAGAATGTGTAAAGTTTTGAAAAACATGAAAATATCCCCTCCTACACCAAGAGGGATAAGCAAAACAACTTGTAGGAAACAAATATTTAATGTGCCCAAAAGTATTGCTTATGCATTGCAAAAAATATCTGTTTCTTCAGACTTCCCTCCTCCCTCCTTGTGTTTGGTGATGTACTGAACTGTCACCCTTTTGCTTAACATCACACTGCTGATTTTTTTTCCAGTGGAGAATTCTCAGCCTAGGTGGTGTATTGGTAATGCAGAGGAGTGAGGTGGAGGAGGAAAGATGTTCCTGGAATTTCCCAGATTCGAAGAGCAAGGGCAACATCTCCCAGAATTCTTTCACTGACCACAGAGATCACCTTATGTTGTGTTGGTCCAGCCCTTGGGCTAGTGGTTGACTGCTCCTTTGTAGCCAGTGTGGAAGAGCATGAGAAGCATCACCTTGATGTCTCCAGGGCTCTGAGTGTGGATGTTCATGACCTTTCTTATTAAAGCTGACTCATACAAGGATTCATAAGATTTCTTGTACTTCCTTTCTTGTTGTTTTCCTTTTTTTCTTTTCTTTCTTTTTTTTTTTTTTTTTTTAATTAGGAGGCAACATCAGCCTAATGTATAGAAAGCTAGGTATTTAATTTGTATTTGCTTGTTATGCCCTAATCCTACCCAGTATTTAAGCTCATGAAAATATGAGCAATTAAGTTCTGGGTCTTTGTGAGCATTTCGGGGCCCTTTGGAGTATTTTAATTCCAGCTCACTTTGAGGTACCAGGTGTGACATCTGCAGTGGGTTAGGACAGGCAGTGCTAATTAGTTTTGAAGGATGTGTTTGGTAGGAACTTGATATCCATGGCAAGAACCCTTTGAATCATCTTGGTGGTGAGTGTAGAGTAGCTGTCTGGTCAGACACAGGCAGGGAATTCTGACTTGCCTTTTGGGGGGCTGAAGTTTACACCTAGAGCAGGCTGAGCTGAAGGGGATGGCTCCCCCATTTCTGCTCAGTAGGATGCAAGGAACCACTCCCAGAAGTTTGATGGTAACCACAAGAGCAATAGAAAATAAAAATATATTTTACTCAGCCAGGACTCTGTCAGTGTGTCTTGGAGAAAACAGGACAAATGTTTGGAAATGTCCAATAGGAGAGGGATGTGTAGAATTGCTAAATCAGATTTTTCAGTGTGGCACTAGATAGGTGGTCTGGAGAGTAACTAACTTTGTGCTGGCTGAGACTGTTTTCACACATTCAAGCTTGTGTTTTCAGAAAGAGGAAAAAATTAAAACTTTTTTTTTTTTGGAAGTCTTTTCAAATGTTGTTGCATAGAGAAATGGTATGGATATCACAATATTTATGAATCAACAACTTTAAGGAGCTTAAATATGAAAACCAATATCTTTTTGTTATTTCTAAAGTATATTGTTTGAAAAGCAAAAAGCTTGTTTTCCCCACTGCAATTCTATAGACTGAATATCTGTCACTGCTTTTCATCAGATCAGCCTGGAGCTACTAAACCCTAATACCCTCAATAGACAACAGCCACAGTGCCAGGGAGGGATTGCCTGGGCTGCAGCTTCCAGAAACATGTGAATCACCCCAGCACTGTGCAGCTTTTTGTGCCTCTCTTGCAATTTCAGCAGGAAAATAAGAGTAATTAGAAAGCTCCATTTGGCACCAATGCTGCTGGTTTGAAAGTGACCTACTAAGCTGCAAACCATTCTCCCCCCCTCCTCCTTTCTTCTCCACCCCACTCACAATCTACATCTAAAATCTGGTCATCTCTAGCCTGGTGCTGTTTGGAGCTGAGCTGCTGCACTCTGTGCACATTCCTGTTTTGTTTAGAGACTGTTGATAAAAGATCTCGCAATATTTATGTTGGACATATCCATGTATGTCAATACTGCCATGTCCTCGCTGCTGCCAAACTCTGTCTCTTTTTATTATTTTGATATATGGTGGGTTATTGTAGAGCACTTGCTTCTGTACTCCTTCAAATGCTTGAGTTATTCCATAGTTCCTCTCTGAGAGTCATTTGCTGCAGCTGTGACATTACTCATCCCTTAACCTAATTAGCTGGGTTTATTTACTCTGGGAGAAGGGAAGCACAGGATGGAGAGCAAATCGTGATCCAGCCCGTCCTGCAAATGCCATGGCAGAGATGTGCCAGAGGAATCTTCATGAATCTGATTTTAGAGGTCTTTGCCACTGCAGGGGGCTGTGGTTTGGTTGCTGCTCTGTGGAGGATTGTCCAACATCTTGTTGGTATAAATAGAGCCACAGGGAGAGAGACAGAGAAAGATGAAGTAGCTGACTCAATGTTTGACTGATGGGCCAATGTAATGAAAGTTTTGCAATCTTTTGTAAGCAGGAGTAATGGGATAGCAAAGGAACACTGGGGGATCCATTAGATTTGCATACTTATAATCCATCACAATGATGAAATTAATTCACTTGTATCTTACTGCATGTTCTGCTGTATGAGGCAAAAGTGGTAAAAACGAATCTAAATTATGGATTTGTCAGTATTTCAAGCATTTTTATGTAGTAAGTATGCAGAGTAGTCCAATATAGAAGTGATTGTTTAAATGGTAAAAAAATGGAAAGATGTCTTTCCTCAAAAGAAGTAATGTTTTGATTTAGTGCTGTCTGATCAGCACAATAGTTTTTAAATGTAAGGATTGCTGGTCATCCAAATATCTGTATTCAGACCTACATATTGATTTAGAAATCTAAATGTACCCAGCTCCCCCAGTCAAACTTTGGTTGATGAGAATGGCATGCATTTTTTTCTAGCTGTAATTACAATATTTGTTTATTTTGAGGTAGATTTAATGTGCCATATAATTAACTAGTGCAGAGAATTAAGCTATAAAGCATACTATTATCTCTCAGGCTTCTTCCAGGGCTATATGAGATTGTCACATATGGCACTGGTTGTTGATAACTAACCTAATGAAATGATATCATCACACAGAGGCTGTTTCTCAGTATCCGTTCCCACTGATAAGAAGTTATCTGTCTTGATATTGATTTGACATCTATCTGCTCCGTATGTGACTTTGGGAACTAATGACTGAGGTTGTACTGAATATTCAGAGATAAATTTTCAGATGAGCAAGAGACCAGCCTTCCTATTTCTCAGAAGCTTTTTTTTTTTCCCTGCCTGCTAATGAACCGTGGGTGCAGGCATTAGCTCTGAGACAGCTTTTCATGATTGAAGATCAGATCAGCTGAGGGCTAATATTTGTGCTTGCAATGCATCATGTGGAGGAAACCAAGGGTATAAGTACTGATGGAATTTTGGCAAAATGAAGGGCAGCTTTCAAAAGGAGTCAGGTTGGAGATAATGCTCCTTTCCTTAAAATACAGCTTGATTTCAATGGAGCATCTCAACCCAAAATTATGAGAAGAGCCTGCTGTCACTGACCATCCCACTAGGGATTTGGAGCACTTGGAAAGGAAGGAACCAGCCTGACTTTGCAGGATGAGCAGAGCATTTATCTGTGTGCAGGCCAAAACAGCAGCAGGGGGAAAACAGAACATGCAGGTCCATGATTGGGTGGGAATGAGGCTGGGATAGGGGAAGAGATTTTGGGGTCTTGATATCTTTGCCAGGTGTACTGGCATGATGCCACCCGCTGCCAAAACAGAGACAGGAGAGGTTCTAGGGCATGGCCAGAGTGCCACACTCCACTCCTCAGCTGCCTGGGCTTGGCCCAAGGGACAGCAGTGTGGGGATGTGTGCTGTGAGTGCAATGCACACAGAATTCTTTCTTCGTTTTAGCTCCATGGGCCGGGCAGGACTTTGGTTGCATTGCTTCCCCTAAATCTGCCCAAAGTGCCTTTGGAGGGTGACAGCTGGTGCTTTCACTCCTTGCATGCAGTCATATCTGTCAAACAACCCAGAATACCTTTGAATGTAGGGTCTCCCACAAGGCAGAGCTCTAAGAAAAACACCAGTAACACGAAACCCCTAAAGTCTGTCAATATGATTTTATCACACATATTTATGCTTCCCTGACAGCCAGAAGTGAGAGAGAATGGGAAGGAAAAAATCCACAGTTCCAGCCTGGGGTGTGTCTGTGTCACCTTGGTGCAGTGGGAGCAAAACACTCCATGCTGAGAGTCCCATGTCTGCAGGGCTCCTTAGGGAGGCTCAGTCTGGATTGCCTCAAGTGCAAGCCCATGGACTTATCAGGGATTGTGGCACTCTGTGTGTGTCCCTGGAGTGCATCCTTTGGTTTCCAAAGGGATTTGTGTGCTCCGCAACCGCCTGTGCCATCAGCCAAAGCATGGTGGGTGAGAGCAGTTGAGAGGACTTCAAAAGTTCTCCCCTAATGCAACCTGAACTCCTAATGAGGGCATGTTGTTTGGAGTTGGGCAGAGGGGATTGGAGTCCCTTTCTCTGAGTTCATATCTGGTGTCAACAACATCCTGAGGGGTGAATAGCTGATGAATGTTTGCATCAGCTCCCACAGTGCTGGTGCCACTTTAGAGAACTCTGGTTTTCAGTGCTCTTGTTAGCTCTGTAACCTTTCTGAAGTGCCTTTGCCCAGCCTGCTGCATGCTGCATTCTTTCCTCAGTCCATTGCATTTTGTTTCTGTATTACACCATTTTTTTAGTGTTTCCATATTTATGAATTCATCCATCTACAATAACAATTACAGTTGGAATGTTTACTTTGCCTGATAACATTTACAGTTCATCTACTGGGCAAATACTTGTTATTCTTTGCTTATTTTTTAAAATATATATTATTAGAAGAGCTTTTGTAAAATTTAATTCATTCCTCCCAAATATGTTCCATTTCACACAATTGGCAGGAACAAAAAAAACAAATCAGAAAAAAACAAAGCAGCCTCATCTTCCCTAAAGAAAAACTAGAAAAAGTAAAAAAATGGAGTTGAGGAAGGCATCAGAATGATAAAGATATAACCAAGGTCTAGCATTTAACTTTAATTATTTTTTGACAGTTTTACATCATCAGGTGCAACCAGGGGTGACTTAAAACCCCATTTTGTTTTGTGTGAAGTAACCCAGGCTGACATTCCCCTCTATGCTGGATCAAGTGCTTGGTGCCCACAGTTCAGAGATGACGTTCATCACAGGGAATCCCTGATCTATGATGTGAATCACAGCAGCCTTGGAGAGGCTTTTTTATTTAGACACAAAGGTGTTTGGCCTCAGTGCAGCCAACAGCCTCTGCCTGGTCCTGTGCTGGGAAAGGAGAGGGATAATGGGCTGCTGGTGCCCATGGCAGTGTCCCCCTTGCAGTCACTGCAGGAAATGCCCCTGGAGTTCCTCTGGAACATGCAGTGCCTTCTCTGCTGGCCCTGGCAGCCCCCTCACCCAGCTGGTGTTAACTCTGACCTGCACAAGGCTGTCCCCCAGAGCACCAGGCAAGGACCACAGTGCTGTTGAGGCTAACACAGGAATCTTTTTACCCATGGAAGTCTTCTCCAGCTGTGGAGCAGCCCCAAAAAGCAGAGTGTGCAGTGCCCTGTCCATTCTGGTTCAGTGAAGTGGTTAATTCTCTGTGCAGTGCATGGGATTTATTTAGTGCAGAGAGCTGAGGGACTCGGTTATAATGTGCACTGGAAGGATATTGGCACACGTTTTTGGACTGCACTTTGCTCTTTGCCTTGATGAACTAAGCAGATACTGTACCATGAAAGGGAAGAGGAAGCTGAAACTTGGAATAATGTCCCTGTTTGTCTCACAGCGTGCTGCTGCTCATGATGTTGAGTTGGCGCCAGTCCTGCTCTGCTTGGAGAACGCAGCCGTGGGCTCTGGTTGTGGGAGGATGAGCCCGTTGTTATCTGGCAGGGCTGGTGAGAAAGGAAAGGAAGGTTGATTCTGGCCAGATGGGAGATACTTTCCCAGTGTGAGAAAAGTGTGCAGGGAGGCAGATTATGCTCTGAACAAAAGAAGCAAGCAAGAGCCCTCCAGTTGGTGTGAGGGAATGAGGAGTGGGACAATAGGTGTTGCCAGGAAACACCTGGCTTCAGGAGGAAGCTGAGGGGACCTTCCAGTGATTGAAAACCCTTGTTGTAAAATGTGTTTATTGACAGTGAATAAAGCATGGGACAAAGGGAGCCCAACCCTTTATGAGGAGATGGGAATGTCCTTCCTTTACATTGTGGTTTAATTTCCATCAGGCTCAGATATGTGTTCTTTGTGGTTGGATCAGTCAAGAGACTTTCCATGTGTTAAGTCTGAATATTTGGGGGGAACAAGCTCATAGGGAGGAGCACAGGGACTGTACATTTGAATGCTGGAAGGAGTCTGCTCAATACCTTTGGAAGTGAGGTGTGACTAATAGGAGAGAACAAGATCTGAATGTTCATATTTCCTGGAAATGTTACTGCACTTCTGAGCAGACAGGTAGTAACAGAGGAGTTACCTACTTAACACAGGCTCAGAAGCTCTGCATTAAACTTCTAGAGGATAGTAATAGTAGTGAATAAAACCTCTTTAAATGAAAAGGTGTGAAAGAATGCAGATAAGAGGGTGCGAAACTAAAATAAGCAAAGTGAAAGTGGAGAACAAAAAGGAGGATTTCCCAAGAGGTTAAAATAATAGCAAAGTCTTGCAAGTATACACAGAACCAAAAGGTCAGCATAGAGGTGAAGGTGAGGGAATTGGAAAGAGGGATAGTGCAACCCTTGAGTGGCACAGGCACGGAAAGTGCAGGGCAGGCTGGGCTGTCCAAATATCTGCAACTCCAAAGTGCTGGAGTCATCCTTAAAGTGGAGTCATCCAACAGGGGAATTGTCTGTGAACCATCTTTGTCTGTTTCATCATGGACAGAAGTTTTTGCTTTCCCACTTTTACCTCTCCCTTCCTCTCTGTTGCTTTGAGACTTTCTGTGGTTTATATTTTCTCTGCTTTTTATGTGAAAATGAATAAGGAAACAAAAAAAGAAATTATTTTAACTCCCCATTGCATTTTGACCAGGCAATGAGATAGATATGGAATGGGTATCTCATCATCTCTATCGTGATTTTCCTTTCAAACTATAAGGACTCTTCCTACATATTTTGGAGGTATAATCCAGAATCAATTAAAGTGAAGATCATAGGCAATGAAAATCATCTCCATCCAATTCTGGATGAATAGTCAATTTTCTTGCTCTGCCTGCACTATCAGAGGTCTGTATTGGTGGGCATTGCCACAATCCACATGGTTTTCATCACTGCAGAGAGGTTAAATCCACCATGTCTTTACCATGCCAAATAATAAGAAGAAATCATGCTTTAAGTATGCACCTGTGTAAGCTATTTTTATGAGACAAAAAGGCTTCCTGGTCCCTTGTGGGATCATTTATATGATGGAAATAAGAAATATGGTATTGTTTGGCTGGGAGGATGTAATTCCTTAATTACCTGAGGCATGTCTGAGTTATTTTGGAAAGGTTGTTATGAACAGCATGGTATCAGCTCTGCGACTGTAAAGAACAAGAACCAATAATGTAAGATCCAATTTGTTCTGGCAAATAACAACCTGGGTCAAAAGGGTTGGGGGGGCAGTAAATTGAAGAATTTACCCAATGGCAAAGTACTCAGATTTTCTTTCAGAAAATACAGTTTCAGCAGTGTTGATGCTGAGGTGCTAAAGGTAATAAATTGGGGGATAAAATAGCAGGGGTAAAAGAAGTGGTGGTGCAGATGGTGGTGGTGCTGGAGGGGAAGAAGTGCTGCCTCCCTTCCAGCAGGATGGCTGGGCTGCTGCAGAAGGGCTACTAAGGAAAGACTTCATCCCTCTGCTTTTGGGTGTCTTTTTTCCTTGGTTGATTCTTTAGTTGTTTCTTTGGAGGGTTTTTTGGGTTTTTTTTTTGGGGGGTTGTTTTTTTTTTTGATAACCAAATATCTCTGTGTATTGATAAATTACACCTGTTGGGAGTCAGTTTTTACCTTCCTCAGGAATTTCTGACAGTCCTACAAAACTTCTCTAGAAATTTGCTTAATCCATTTTAGGGACTGTATGGGGTTTGCATGCTTCACACTTGCTGTGGTAGAGTTCTTAACAAAGGTGGATTTGGGAGAGCTTGGCTGTGTCATCCCTTTCTGCTACTACCAGAGGGAAAACACTCCTCTGGGTTTGCCCAAACAGCTTTGCCTTTCCTACTTCCCATTATTTTATATTTCTGTCTATCAACTCATCCTAAGACAAACCTTACTTGATCATGCAGCAGTAACTTCACCATCACCATCACATTTTTGTGCAAGGGTATGGTGAAAAATAAAGTCACCTTTGGTCAAAATATGATTCTTCCTAATGGGAATTCAAAATGAGGTTTCAAAATTGTGGTAGAAGACTGTGGACAGAAGAGTTTGTTTCAAGTGTTTCCAGTGATAGTATGACTGAATATATATGATTTATTTCTTTTTTTTTTTAATGGATTACAAAACTATGAATTTGTGATGAAAGGCTTGATGGCTTTATGAATAAGTGCTAGTTGATGCTATTTAAGTAGGATTCAATTAAATCTTCATAAAATGAGCAGAGTGAAAAGGCTTGACATGAACTGAGGCCCAGGAAGGCAAATTGCCATGTATGAACTATTCCATGGAAATCAGATTACTTTTCATAGCTGCAAAAATGTGCTTAGCTTAAACATATTGGGCCAAATTCTGTTCTCATTTATGCATGTGTAATGTGGAGCTAAGTGCAATATTTGGGTAAATCTATTTCAAATAATTAGTTGATAGTCTTGGAGGGAAAAGAAACCATTGCTAATTTAAATATTGGCATATTCTGTTTTTCAAACAGATGTTCAGACTCTTATATTTTGGCATCCCAAGATGAAAAGATAGTGCAGTTGCACAAGAGAGTTTTTATGGAGACTGTCAATGGAAATGAGAAAACTCTTGGGCCAAAATTCAAACAAGTTCTATACATAGTTGCCCACAAAATTTCTGATCCTGAGAGCTGTGGGGAATCCCACTGACTTCAGAAATTCCCTTTTCCATCTCACAGTTTGTGGGATTGAGGCTTGACAAAACCCAGCACGGATGTCCTGGCTCTGTGGAGGTAGATGGCAAAATGCCTTTGGCATAAGCAAAATCAGACCTTTCACTATTATCTTTTTCAGAGACTGAATTAAACCCACCTCCCCTCTTTCTTTTTGTTTTTTCTTTCCCTGAGTGATTTCAATCTCTTGTTATTTTACCAAGGTTTTAATTTGAAATCTGAAGTAATTTTTTACCTTGATATGCTTATATAGCTTTAAAATATACAATAAAACAGAGTAGGTATGTTATTGCCAGAGTATGAATCCAAGGCAACTAATTCAATTGAAAACAAATCTAAAATCTTCCTTCTATTGATTATTTATTTGATCCAGTGGGTATCCTTGTTCTGCATTTATCCCCTACACTTTTTGATACAATAAACCCCCCCTAAAAGTAGCATTAAATTCTCACTCTTCTGAACTTGTTTTTAAAACTCCATTACCATTTACTAGAAAAACGATTTCCCTGGTTGCTTTTAAAGTCTCTAACTTTATTTCTTTTCCCCATTACAAAACTCCTTAGTGTTAGGAAAACACCAAGCCAGCTTCATGGGATACTGAGATACAGTAAAGCCAAATGATTTGCCCAAATTATAGTGACAAAGTTTGGTGGCATTATGGGGAGTTGAGTTTTTATCTTGAACTCAGTCCAGCCTCATAGACTATCTTTCATTTTCATCTGTGATTCGAATGAGAATATACTGAACCAAAACCATCTGGGTTAAAATATCAGCCCATTAATTAAAATTTCATCCCAATTATACTGTGATACAACAATACAGATACCAGCAAAATGGCTTATGATTTACTGCAGGATGAGAGAGAAGACCCATAGATTAAAAAAAAAAAAAAATTAAAAATCCATTTGTGTGAATTAAAGATATGTGAAGCACATTATCAACGTGTAGTAATAATCGAAAATGAAATCGTACCACTCTACTCCCTTCCTGTGGAAATTTGTATTCAAATTTCTATTTATACAATGCCTTGCCTTAAGATTTCCCCAGCTTTTGCTTCCTCTGTAGCCTGCCAGATGTTTTTCTCTAAGTATAGTGTAATCAGAAATTAATATAACAAGGTAGGGTACACGCAGGACTCAATTGCAGGACTTCGGCTTGACTGATGTGGCTACTATTTGCTTCAACTCTTTCTCAGTTCTCTGTATTTTACACCCCCAGAGAAAAATTGCCTGGAAACAGCCCCAAATAATTCAGAGTCCAGGGGTTTGAAATATTGTCAATCACTTTCTGTCACCTCGATTTTTTCATATCATCCACCTGCATGTATAGAAGTTGTACTTTGTTTTTAGTCTTTCTTTGTACATATTTGTCTTCAATACCCAAATCACCTCCTTTTTAATGCTACATTATTTAACTTTTCCCCTCCACTAGAGTGAACATATGCTTTACTCTCCTCCCAACTCCTGTGTTTTTATTCATTTTATGGACTGAGGTAAGGTTTAGAGTCATATAAAATGTCTGGTTAGTTCATCTCTAACCAAGGTAGCTAAGATAAAGTCAAAGTGTTCTCTTACCAGTCTTTCATTTCCTTTCTGGTGCAGATTTTCAGTGGACTCTGCATTTCAGATTCTCTGTTTGGGCTGAATTTGTTGGTTCCCACTTGCAAAGTAATGCAGAGGTTTTCAGAAGATCTTCAACCAGATATTGAAAGCTTCACTGGACCTGCTGAAGTGAACTATACAACCTTTGGATTGTCATTGCTACTCCTACTTTATCTGGGACAATGGACAGCACAGAAGGTGGACAACTCATGATTGTTAGGAGATTGAGAACGGGCTTATCTTCTGTAAGAAAAGCTGGCCCCTGCTGAGTGGTCAAATCCATTTTTAGAACTAGTAATAATAAAAATAATGCCAGTTTGGCAGCCCAGCATTACGCCAATTAATTCATGTTGACTTCTCTGAATTACTTGTGTCCAATCAAAATTTAAAAGCTAAAACGTCAATATTTAATTTCAGCAGTCTCAGCTGAAAGGACTTTTTCTCCAACTTTTACGTGAAATGTAATCCAAACCCTTTTGTTCAGATAGAGTAAGCACCAGACAAAAACCCCAAAACAAACCTCTCAGCTACTTTTGCAAATCCACAACTGGATAGAGCTTTTGGGTTTGGAACCTCCTCAGTGGTGACCCCAACAGAAGTTGGAGTAGGTGAGGTGCTGGGTGCCAGCCATGGAGTGGTTTAACAAAGATTTCAGGTGTGCTCGAAGGTTTCCTCTGCAATCAAAGCCCAAGAAAATATTCTAGTGATTCAAAGCAGTTGGAATCTTCTCCATAGCTGCTGGAACACCCAAACATGCAGTTGTGGCCATCTTCCATCCCCTTCTTATGACTCAGCCAGTGTAAAAGGGGAGCTAACTGGGAAACAAAAAAATCTGGCTCAGGTTTGTTTCGGAGAAGAACTCTTGAAAGTAGATCCTTATAGGAAATTAATCTGAACCATCCTCATTTCTTGGACCTATAAATCTGGGCCATAAATTTTTCAAGAACAGGTTTCTTTATAAGATCTCCAGACCTTATTACTTCTCAGTGGGATAGAAATTGTGTGAAAAAAAATCCAAAAAAATCCCTAAACCCAACAACCTGCTTTGTTTAGGTATTTTGGCACTCTGCCATCTTGTTTTAGAATATATAATGGGTAGACTTTAATGGAATTTTTCTGATCTGCAGTGCATTCTGAGTTCCTTTTATGTCTTGGGCAGTGGTTTGGGGAAGCAGTATTTGCTTCTGAAGAGTTTTCATACCCCCATGCTGTTTTTCTTTCTGCAGAGGTTGTGGAGCACACATTCCTAGGTGGAATCTGACAGTCACAGTGACTAAATGGATAATTCCAAGATTTCCAAATGCTCCTGTCACTCAGCAAGAGAGAAGTCTCTCCTGATTAGGATCAGACTGGTCCATGACAAAGTTGAGGAGTGGCCTCCTGTCAGGAATACATTAGTCAGTGCAATGGCAAAGCCCTCAGCCCGGATAGTGGAGAAAGAATATCAAGGCAAGAGGAAAGAGCAAAAAGGGTGTTCTGCTCCACTTTAGGCAAGGTCATACCCCACTTTCTTCTGCTTGGCTACTGCAGTCCATCTCGCTCTGTGCCATTGCCAGGTCTCTTCTCCCCCATCTGCAGGGAGTGACAGGTCAGTGATTTGCTGTTTCTGCAGTTTTGGGATCCCATGAATTCTTGGGTGCACGTTGCCTGATACTCAGGACTAAGTAACTTGTTGGCACAATGGCATCTCTTGTGCTGTTCCTTCACCTGCCAACTTTCCCTAGCACAGGCAAATTCTCTCTCCTCCCATTAATGCACAAAACAAGACTTTTAGAAGCTGCCAAGAGTCCCCTATAGGACTGAAGGACTTGGATGTCACACGGCCTCCTCTCTGGCTGCCCGAGATCAACAGTAACCTTACTGTATTTCCCCACCTTGATGAAAGGCAGCTCACAAGATTAAAATAACAGGCTGCAAGAGCAAATGCGGTATTATACCACATTAATCCTCTGACACAGCATTCATCCAAGTGCCACAATGGCTGTGATACTCCTGTACAGGCATGTGATTCATTCACCATTATTTGCCATAATTATCTTGCCCAGAATTAGAAAGGATTAAATGAAACTTGGTGGTCCATGCACTTAAGAGAACAATGGAAAAGCATTTTAAAATAAGTGCTGCTAATCACCTTTGTTAAGCATTTTCCCATAATCTCTTTTTTTAACAGGAATTTATTGCAGTAAGTGTTTGTTAGTATCCATTTGTCATCAAACATTAAACAAGTCTTTGAGTTTCTTGTGATTTATCTTGATGTTTTGAAAGAATGGCCATGTGGTTAGTTGTGTACTACAAATTATAATGGTTATAAAAATTGTAAATTACCACCCTCTGTGATGTATGTTTCTCTTCTATGGAACTAATGGAGATTGGTCCTAATGGAGACATTTAGACCAAGCTCTGATCACCATTGATTCTAGTATAATCCTGGAGTGGTCTCACTGAATTCAAGAATTTAAGCTGGCCTACATCTGGTTAGCTAAAAAAAAAACAAAACACCAAAAAAGAAAACCCCAAAAAACTTGAGGTATGTGTTTCGTTTCTGATTAACATTTAAAAAATAATTTTTCTACCAGAAATGACATGAAGAAAGCAAGAGGATTCAAAATTACTATAACATATTTGTTTAAGAACTGGATAGATCACAGAATTTGAAGAAATAATTCTCAAGTCTATATACCCAGAGACTATGACAATAATAAAAGTTAAATAAATGTTCAAATATGGAGGTTAAAATATGTCAGGACCAAATTTTTCATTTCACTTACCAGTTTTGTATTAGAAATAGAAGGTTCTGAAGTACAGTTCTGAAGTGGTTTGGGGATCTGTAGTCAAGGACTAATAATCTCGACTGTTGTACAACACCAGATAATATTGTTGACAATTAAATATTTTTTCCCTTCTGTAGTGTTACATACCTAGATAAAATGAAGAAAAAGAAACTAACAGAGCAGGAATAAGTACAGCAAACATTGTGTATTTTGTGCTTTCAAAACTGTGTACTGCTGATTTGGTGATATATTTAAAAACTTACTTTGAATGATTTACGGTGATCCTGCCAACCCTGTTCATGAACACTGCTCCAGAAACAATCTTGCCTGTATTAAGGATGCTACTAAAAAGTGAAGCAAGGCATCAGAATCTGGCCCTAAATCAGCTGTTTTAGGGAATTGAGTCAGTGTTTTGGAATGCAGATGAGGATAATCTGGGCCTCTCTTAATTTTGCAAACCAGCAGAGCCCAGCACTGGTACTGGTGCTGCAGAAGGACAGCCAGGAGGAAGGAAAGAGCCTGGGGGGATGACAGGGTTGTGAATTTACTATTCCTGCAGAAAGCTGGCAAAGCTGCACTGCCTCAAGAAACTGGTGTTACAAAGATTTTACATGGAGGAATCAAAGATTTTTTATAAAATAGTTCTATTTCTGAATTAATTGAAATACTGTTAGGATTGATTGTACTGCCTGCATTAGGATAATAAGCTAAGATGAACTTGGATATCTTTGGGATCCCTCAGGTGAATAAGTGCTTCAGCAACACAGATGTTGCAGAGTTGATATGATTATTAATATGCCTTTTATTTCTCAATTCTGGCATCTCTCTACTGTTTTATGAATCCGACCTTATCGATTAAGTAAAAGAAGACTTAGAAGAGGAGCAAAGAAGCCCTGTAAATTCGGAAGCCAGGCATAATTAGTTTGCACAGGTTTTGTTGTTAGAGTTTCAGGTATCAAATCAATAGAGTAACATTAATAATTAAGGACTTGGATAAATATACCAAGTCCTAGATTAGAGCTTTGAGCTTTAAAATGCTCACATAAAAGGTTTTCCTTAGGCTCTAAATGTTCTAAAGTGCTATAATGTGACTTTTCAGCTACAGATACTGTTAAGAAATACCAGACTACTGTACCAGGGAGAGATTTGGATATCTTCAGGTTGGAGAGTACCTACTACATGTGCAGGAAAATTGCTGGCATCACTTCTGCAAGGTTTTCCTTTCCTTGGCTGCGACTTGGGGAAAAAAAAAGCATTGAAAATAAATAACAGCAGACAACAAAAATGCCAGGAATGTTCTGAATTCAAAATGGAGACTGTTGCCAGGTTGGGGTTTTTATGGTACTTTTTCCATGTGAAAATACCCTGAATGTGGCAGGACATCAGAAAGCCACCTGGATTCCAAAGGATCCACAAGGGACAAGGATTTACCTCTGGCACCCCCCAGCATTGCAGTCCCTCTGTGAGTGTCATCCTCATCCTGCTGGGAACAGGGCAGGGCCAGCTCCTCCCTCTGCCTGATTCCGAGGGAAGGCAAGAGCACTCCTTGCTTTGCTCAGTTTCCTCTTTGTGTATAATCTGAAAATACAAAAACAATAATAAAAAAGTGTATTACTTTTCTGTCGTGACAGTCTTTAAGTCAGAAATAATGTTAATACTTCCTCTCTGAGTGGTTTTCTTTTCACCATACTATTTTTTAACAGATAATCTAAACCAGATGTTTCAGTATTGGTGTAATTGAGTGGCTTTTTGGGTAAGCTGGCTCACTTCAGATTATCAAAACATATGTATCTCTTATTCCTTTTGAATCCCTTCTGTTAAGACTTTCATTTGGAAGCACATCCAAACCACTTTTGAGTTACTTGCTTTAATCATTATTTAATTTAGCATACTGACATAAACTACCCAAAAAGCCGTGCTGTAGAGAGTTTGATAATAGACTCACTGACATCACTGGAACATTTTCCATTGGCATCATTTGTACAAAGAGTGCAGAGAATTTTCTGTAGGGCTTGCTTGGAAGGAAGACAATATTTCTAATTGCTTTAATAGTCACTAAGTAAATAGGAAGGAGATGAGCAGGGTGAACACAGGGTGTGTGTGATAATATGATGATCCACACAGCTGTACTGACACAGTGATCTGTGTGGATGAGAAAGAAAATGGAGAGAATGTTTTCCTTCTGGAGTCACAGGGGATGAATTTCGGCCAGACTGTGGCGTCTGCTGGAGGAAGTGGAAAGGTCTGTGTGGCCCAGTCCATATCGATGCAAAGTCAGACAAATTTTGTCTGACTTTGCAAAGACAGTCAAATATCTGACTGTGCATTGAAGCAGCCAGTGAGGATTTATGTGTTTCCCCTTTGCCTGATGAGCAGTCTTCCAGCCTGTGCAGCTGCCAAGGACCACTGCTGTGCACCCGGAGTTAGACCTGTGCTGCTTCAGACGGGGAGAGGGGAGCCAAACTACAACCCAGGCCTCAAGCTGCTGGTTTTCCTGCTAAATACCTCATAACAAACTTTAAAATGTTGGGAGGCTAATGTAGGAGTCCATTTAAACAACTTTACAGAAGAGCCTGGAATTACTCCTAATTCAGAAATAAAAGGTGCATGTGCCCTTGCTGTGTAGAGATAGGGTGGCAGCTTTTAAAATCTCTTGCTTAATATTTTGCATCAGTTGGAATACTGGTTCTCATTTCCCAGCAGAAGCAGTCTATAATTTGTACAAAATAATTTTGCTTTCTTTGAAAGAGGAAGAGAGGTCATGTTACTGAAGTTGTTATTCTGGCGTGATTCACTCTGGTTTTGTTTATTATGAAAATTGCGAGGAATTTATTTGTTTCTCCCTGTGTGCCTGTTTGAAAGGCATCTGTTGCAGGCAGAGACTTACTGAAGGAAAGATTTGGAGATTTGCATCACTCCCAGTAGCTCTTGTATCTCATTTGTGACTCCTTCATCTGGTAGGCCAGGTTGTAGGGAGCCCCAAAGCACAACAGAGCTGTGTACCAAGGGCAGAACTTCCCAGCCAGTCTGAAACAGGGCTGGGAAAGATGTTCCAGAAGCTGGTTTCAACTGGGCCATGGCCAGTGTGAGTAGTATATGTGACTAATTAGCTATGTGGTTTCATCAGATTCTTGAGGAGACTTTACTAATTACTTCCACTGTGATTAGAGATGGAAATTACATTTCAGTAGAATTTTGTATGATTGCAATCTCTTTAAAAGTTCATCAGAAACCAAGTTATAAGTCAGCAGGACGGTGTCCTTGGCGCTGAAGTTGTGTAAACCTGCAAAAACTACCCAAAAGGAGTAGGCTGTGAGGATTTCACTGGTAGCAAACTTTCATTCTGTGGTCACACAACAACTTTGCAAACCCCAGATTATGCTGGGACTCCCACTATGGAACAAATACTCTCTTCAATCTCAGTGGCTCATGGCCTTCCATCCTATGAGAAATAGTAGGAAGGCATTCCTACAATGGTTAAAACAAAACTAGAGGGAGAAAAAACTTGAACTCTAGGATGGGTTTCAACTCCTTGTTTTGTGTAAGTAATACACACATGCATTTGTTTCTGCGCTGCAAGATAGATATTTCATTACAATGTGCATATATTCCACTTAGTTCATCCATGCCTACATGGAGAGTTAGATGGAAATGCCAATTTATATATTTTGGTATTTTTATGGAAGTGCAGCACCAATCCAGGAGGTTCAGAAGCTGTGATAAGGTTGGTAATGTCTGGCCATCTTCTCCCTGTATTTTCAGTGGTACGTTTAAAACAAAAGTCCTTCAATGCAGAAGAAATCTTTTCTTGTTAGGAGCAGAATCTGAAAATCCTTCACCCAGGCCACCCAAGCTCAGGGTCTGGAGCAAAGCAAAACAAATACTTAGCAAAGGCTGTGCACAGGCTGCAAATGGATCACAGAAAAACCCTGTCAGACTTCCAGGCTACATGACAAGTCCAGCAAAACAGTAGCTGTTATCTGCAGAGCTGGGACAGCAGGAGATAGCAGCTGTGAATACTCGTGCAGGAATGGATTTCTTCATGTCAAAGTCTGGGGTTTATGTGCATCTTTATTTCTCATCTGAATGTGGTAAAGTTGGAACTAATAAAACATAATGGCTAGTTTAATTAAAACAATTTAGTGGAGACTCCAAGATGCCTTCTGATATAAAAGATACAATTTAAACAAAACATAAGAAGCTGGTCATTATTATTTCAACTTAAATTTAGAAGAGTCTGTGGATATTCAGTGGATCTAAGCTCAGCAAGTACACACTGGAAATTTCCATTCCAAGCCTTTATTAATTATGTTTATACAATTTACTTTCATTATCCATATTTTTGACATCAGATTCTTTCACTTATTTGTACTGTGTATTTTTATTGTGGGTTGTTGGCACGCTAATTCCATATATTATCCGACTCTATAATTTTGGCTTGAATTAGCATTTTATATACTATATTTTAATGGCAAAACTTAATCACAAATCCACAGCGGACAGAACTGGCACTCTCAGCTTGCTTCTGTCTTCATCTCTGTACTTTGCATTAGGCACAGCAGCCAAATGCTCAATGGCACAGGATTGTAGCCTGTGTGAGAGGCTGTGGTGGGATTAAGAGACCTGGTTATTAGTCCCTGTTACTGGCCTGTGGATTTGGGAGCTGCCAAACCCACCGAGCAGGAGGACAGCAGGAAAATGGTCACTGAGGATGCAGGGATGGGACATCCTCTGGCTTGAACCTACCACACCTACCACTGAAAGACAGGAGGGGAAAACTGCTGGAATTTGCTGTGGGCCCTGCAATTGTGGAGATAGAACAACAAAGAGAAGAGAGAACAAAAAACAAATTAGTATTTTTCTTTCCCCCCACCTGGGGTGAGTACACACTCAATCCCATACAAATTTGATTTTTCTCCCAATTTGATTTTAAGTTGCTGTTCTGGCATTGGCTTCCATGGAGTTAGTGCTGATTGATGTTGGTGTAAAGGAAGGATTAGGTCTGTGATGAGTTAAACTTAAGGAGTAACTTAACTGTAGGAGTTACTGATGGGTAGCAGCCTTGCAGACAGCCCTGCCTGACCACCCCTTATTCTATAGCAGCAGTTTGGACTGGGCAAAGAACTCTGCTGTACATGCTCACCCTTTGACCTCTTGGACAAGCCTTAATTCCTTCAGCCTTCTTAATTTGCAGTGATTAAGTTATCTCACTTACTTTTGATCAAATCCTCTTTGACAGACACAATTGTTTCGGCAAAACCACTCAGGTTTTCCTTGTATCATTTGGTCTGAGGGAGTCAGTGTAGTTATTTGAGTAAGAAAAGGAGGCTTGGAAGCTTTGTACTCCCTAAAGTATTTGAATAAGCAATATATTTTGGCTGAAATAGTGTGCTGCAACCTGTTTAGGATGATGTATTTGCAATTAACCCCTAGTTGATAGTTCCTGATGCAAAGCAACCCTTTTTTTTTAACAGGGGTCTGTATAGCTCCTTTATATTAACAAAAAACATTTTCTTGTGGAAACAGAGTTGATTGAATATTGGAAACAAGCTGCTGGTCCCTGATAACCCACCACGTCTCAGAATTTTACCAAAACAGTAAAAACAACTTTGTCTGGATGATTGCCTTGGCTGCAGTCAGAATCCTCCCCGGAGCTTGTAGCTGCACTATCAATGTATCAGATGAATCGATGCTGTCGGTGCAATAATTTTAGGCAGAAGACAAAACCACTTCAAAGAGTATAATGACTTGAGAGTTTGTCAATAAGATGTCTTAATGTTTTTGACAACACCCATTTTGTTGACACAGTGGGTGAGGAAGCCTGACATCATTTATTGTGTCAAGTGAACAGATTTAGCTGCTGGTGAACCACATGGTAAATTACACTTTTCCCCCTTCCTGTTTGAGCTATCAATCCTGTTTTCCTTTTGGAAGCTGATGATTACTTTTTTCCCCCCATCAACTAAAAGACAATGTCATTATTTCTCAGGAAAGAAAAGTAGTATAATTTCTGAATCTCTCTGGAAGGAGTCTCTGAAGTGCCATTAATTCATATTTAGCAAACAAGTTGAATAAGATATCCCACACCATTGCTGAAAGAAAAAGTGAGATAGCTTTATTTATAAGCAAGGATCTTTTATAAGCGAAAATCTGTTTTACCATTCATGGCAAGTTCCCAGCTAATTTAAAACATTTAAAGTTATGCAAAACCACTTAGAGAGTTGAAAAATATGGAAAGATATGTAAAGACACTAAGTATCTTGTTCAGTACTATAATAACAGAAAAATCAAGACCATGTTTTGACTTGGGATTTTATCTTTAGAGCTCCTTGCAGAGGGGCTTTTTTCTATACCTGTGTGTGGGTTGACTTTCTTCTTCTGATGCTTTCCTTTCTTGTCTACTTAATCCTTACAAACTTTGATAGTCTTCCATAGGATGAATGTTATTCATAGAGGGAAGTCCATAAAGATTGTTGTTCATCAGTATTTGTCTTCAAACTTTGAAGTCTCCTAATTGCACGAAGATAGGTACATTAAGCAATTACCTAAATGCTCAAAAGGGAAAGAACAAAGGAAGTAAGGAATGATGTAATCCCTGAGGGAATCATGTTTCTCTCTCCAAGAGGAAGCTGTTCTCTCAAAGTTGGCACAACTCTTGGGATGCTCAGCTGTCACTTTCTTCTCACATTTATTCTGAATGAACACAATCCATCCATCAGTGCTTAAGGAGTTTTCTAACAGTACATTGACCTTGAATGCGGCACATTGATTTTCAGTAACGCATCGCAAATAGGGTCGTTACTGAGTCATCCAGCAGTGGATGTGATTGGGAACAGATTTCTGAAATTCCAATACTGTGCCACCTGCCTCTGATGATGGATCATTCTGCTGCTCCCCATCAATCCTCACCTCCCGCTAAAAAAATGTGACACCTGTATGAAATTCATCATTATATACAACACGAGGTGCAAACAAACTGTTACAGTGGGGCTTTTCAGCAGCCTCCACTCCTCTGGTGAGGATGGTTTACAGTGGCATTTATTTAGAGAGGTGCCTCTTGTAAAAGGGCCAGGGGGCGATGGTGACAGATGTGAGCACTATAGGGAATTAATGCTGCAACTGGGACCAAGCAGCAGATAAAAACAGTCTGGATCTTAAGCTGTTAGAGGTTAACACCAGATCAATTAGGGTGATTGTTCTGTAGATTGTAATGGACAAATATACGTATACAAAAAGGGCATTAGTGAAATTGGGGAGGAAGAACAAATAGAAATTAACTGATGTTAAAGTAAAAATCAAACTGGGAAAGATTTTGTGTTCTAAAATGCCTGGCAGTCTCACTACGGCTGGGAAACAGATCTTTCAAAATGATTCTGGAAAACTACAATTGAAACAAAGGTGTTTGTGTTTCTTCGGGAGTCTGGAAGGGTCAGGTAAATTAACAACCATTTTCCCCCCATTGTGCATAAAAATGAAAGGGTAAGAACGGAATCCTGTATCCTCAGAATTCAGTTCTGTAATGTCCACTGAGGTCAAGGATTTGGCCACCCTTTACATTTTCAGGTTTGTGACTTCTGAAGCAGTAAAGGAGGAATAATTCTTCCTTTTCTTACAACTGCCATTGTTCTGTAACCAAGCTAATGCATTGATATTTATTCATCTAAAATGGCCAAGAATTAACTATTGCACTGAGCCACCTGAGAGAATACATGGTCTCACAGTTTATAAAGTCTCAAACTTTACATTCCTCCCTATTTCACTCAGCTGCAGCAGATGCTAAGAATCTTGAAAAGAACTCAATTAAGTAGCCTGTTAATTTGTGCTCTCTTCCTGTGGGTAATTTTGCAATGGTTTCAATAAAAATATGTGTAATATGTACTGCACAAGCAGAATAAAACCTGATAGCAGAATATGAAAATGAAATGAAGTTGATAATATTTCCTTACCAGCTATTATTGCTCCTCTCTAACATCTAATTCTCAGTTAAATTGAGAGGATCTTATTGGCTAAAGTACAGTAAAATCAGGCTGTTATGGACCACTATGGGAAGAGTATTTGTTTTGCAACTGCTTTATAGTAAAACATATATGTCTTTCTCCTCTTCAATACCAGCTTCAGACTGTCTGCTGGTCACTGCAGGGGCAATGCAGGTTTGAGCAAATTCCCTGGATTTTGGTTTTAGTTCAAGCTTGGTCCAATCTTTCTGTGGTGCAAGGGGCTGATTCATGATGGTCATCATCACTGGACAAAATAAACTCTGAGCACATGCCCAGAGTCTGCCCCTGCAGGTGGGGACCCTGCAGCTCTGGAACCAGACACTGCTTGTGAGACTCATGTCTTAGCAGGAGTGACATCTGATTTGATACTGATGGATTGTTTCAGGGATGGATCTGAAAAAAAATGATTGGAGAGGTCCCCCTTTATCAAAGGAATCTTTTTTGACATTGCTATAAATACTAATGATTTTGAAGGGATATATGAATATCTAAAACTTTTGCAAGATCATCTTTGTTTCTTCCATGCGATTTATATTGCCCACTTCAAGCTTTCTTCTTTAAAACAAACATATAAAACCCAAAGTAATTATTTGGCAGAAAACTACACTCTCTGATGAGTATAGGCAATCCCTCCAGCATCTTTAGGTGTCGTGGCATATGTGTGCAGCTTCTAGAAACTCTGCAGTCCCTTGGACTTCAATCCTGGACCTACCAAACCTCTTGTGCAAAGAGCCACATTCTGTTGGGTGGCTGCTAGAGCTTCACCTGCATGGGTAGAGCAAGACTGCAGAGGGGGAGAGGTCACCAGCAAGATTCAGATCCTAAAGGATTCCAAAGAGGAATTTTTTCACAGCAAGAGGGTGCTGGATGCTTGTTTCTGGCTTTGGGCCACATCTGGTTCCAGACAGGTTAGAGTGGGTGTACTTCTGTAGCAATTACCTTTGACTTCTACTAAATATATTATTATCTAAGTGTAATTATGCATTAATTGCCTGAATGAACTCACTTTGACTGATCTGAGTATTAAAATTTTGGGGTATTGAAATAAAACCCCAAAGTATGTGCTGATGTCAGGTTCAGCTGTCTGTGCATTCAGCTGGAGGAAGATAACTTGATGAAAATTAAGAAACTACCAATATCATAGTGGTGAACAGGGAGAGAAAACAGCTAGATTGTGTGCATTTATTTTGAACTATACATTTAACCTCTCTGTGTCGATCTACTAGATTATTATAATGTTTCCTATTTATTCAGGGTGTAGCTGGTTTCAGTTTTGTTGTGTTAAACTACTCCAACCTTCTTCCATAAATGTTTAAGGATGCAGTTCATCAAAATACCTGCTGGAAGGTGTCTTATTTGAGAGGGTTTGGATATACATCTACACGTAGTTTAGAAAGACCTGTATTTGGTTTAACTTCAGATATCAGAATTATGTGAAAGCAAATGCTGTTGACTGTACTAGTAATAGTACAATATTAAAATAATAACTATACAATAGTAGTTGATGTACTTATATAAACCGCATTTATTTTTCAGAAAGCTGTTTGTTTGCATATTTTCTCCAGATACGTTTTGCATAGATCTCTGGTCACTCTGAACAGCAGAATTTTCTCCCATTGAAAGTAAAACCTATTAATACTAGAAAAGTTAAGTTAGTGTTTGAATAATGTCTTATTTTTTAGGGCTATACAAGTCAAACAGTTGAATTCCCTCAAGTCTGAAAGGCTATGTCAACACGTGAAAACGGAAAAGTTTTAAATTCAAACTGTATTTTATTTTAATCTTCAGTTCTGCAAGTTAAAATGTTGCCTCCGTGGTATCAAAGGAATGGTGCTCACAGTTTATTTTTCAGTCTCCAAATGAGTGTTTCTTGTGCTGTAAATGTGTCTTTATACTCTAATATAGGTAAATGTGTATTAATGCCCCAAATATTAGAGAGTGCAATGTAATTTTCTTCTTTTCCTTGGGAGTGGAAACAGAAAATAATGCTGAATGTGTGGGCTGTGAGTATGAAGGGGATGAATGCCCTTAGGAAGCCCTGGCCACCAACTCTCCTCTCTGGGGCAAGACAAAGTACTGTTCATTTTCACAGAAATGTCAGTGCTACTGCAGGAGCAAAGCTGTTATTAAACATTTGTTTCCTGAGTTGGACTGTTCTAAGCCCAGTGCATCTTCCCTGCTGTGCCTCCCCACTCAGAATAAATCCTTGCTGCAATGCCACTGCTATAAATGAAGTTACTCCTCATTTATATTATTGTGAAAGGGCAACCTAGCCTGTGGTTTCTGGCCAGGAAAGGGTCTCACTTAAATTTATGGCTGCTTTAGGGAGTTAAAACTAATCCACTGTACAGGTTGCTTATGTGTTACTCTGAGGCATCTGGAGCTGATGCTGCTGGAGACAGGAGGCCTCAGCCTTGAGCTGCTGCTGTGTCAGTGCTTGGTGTGCCCCTGCAATCTCACAGAATGGCTCTTGGTCTCTGATCCACTGGCTGAACTTGGTTTTCCCTTCCTCTGTTTGTGTGTGTATTCAATAAATGTCAGCTTTTTGTTTGTTCCTCGAGTAAACTTTTCATTTAAATCGGGCTTGTATTTGGAAGTATCAATTAAAAGTTGTCTTTTCAGTGTCAGTAAGGTGGTGCTGACTGGTGAGCAGCCAGAGATCTCACTGTGTGCCTTGCCTTGGCCACGTTGGCAATCAGGCCATCAATCTGGAGAGTTAACTCCAGCAAGGCATTAGTCATTCTTGGAAATTGCAGTGCTCATTTCTCTCTCTCTCTTTCATATTTAAATGGTAGGGTTTTCAAGCATATTTTTATGGACCTAATTAATGTGTGTGACAGGCTTCTGATGTAAGGTGGAAGAAATGACAATTAAACATCTTGGAATAAGCACATTCCAGAGTGTGCACAAGCAAGTCTTTATGCAGGGCACTGTGGGAGAAAGTGCTCAGCAACAAAGCAGTGATGTGTTTTCATTTGAAACAACAGGATTGGAGTGAAAAAAGAAAACAATTCATTAGCATTTGTGAGGGAAGTTTGCAATAACCATCGACGTTTTGTAATCCTGCGGTTTTGTAGTCTTCTACAGGGGAACTTTGTGCTATAAAAAGCCTTATTTTAAGTTCTTACTTTAGACCCTGGAGATGAGGATGAGGTTAATGGTAGTGACACTGGTTAGCCACCAGCTTTTGTTTGTTTCTGAAGAGATGCTGCGTTGCTGACACATGAAATTCAAGATAGACTTTTTTCGCCGTGCAAGTTTCAGCTCTTTTTTCCATCTCCCACTGATGTACCCTTGTCACATGGGCTGTGTTCTCTCTAGCTCTCGTGGTGCAACCAGTGTACCTTGCTGTGCAGGGCTCAAACAAGAAAATGTAAATGAAACCAGAGCTACCATTAGTGGCAGCATTTGTATTTCTGGGCTTGTGGTCTCTGGGGGCTAAGCCTGGCAAAAAAATGATATCACAGTACACAACAAACTATGGCAGATTATGCCCTCTCAGTCACAGATTGTTCTCCAGTCACAAAGGAATAAATGGGAATAGTAGGCAATGTTTAAATGAAACAGCCACCTGAATTGCAGAACTTTAGTGTTGTATATTGTTTCATAAAGAAGTAGCTGGTTGTACTTCTATATATTTTGATCATCTTGTTCAGGTATTTCAATTTTTTCGGTCTGTTCGGGGCTTTTGCTTACTCAACTGTTGAGCAGAGGATGCCATGGGATTACTGTGGGCTGCTAGGAGCAAGATAACAGTTTTGGTTTTTTGGCCTATGTTAGGAAAACAAGTGCAAAGGTCAGGCTCTCTTGAGGTGATGTCCTTGCTCCCCTGAAGGCAGAGGGAGCATCACCATTGACTCAGCCAGGGGATATGCATGGTTTAACTTAGACCAGCAGAGGTGAAGGATCATCTCCAGCTGCTCTGGCCCGATAGGAGCCAAATCTGGGAAATGTGTTTGTTGTCCCCCCATCTCACTCAGGTATTTCTGCAAACTTCCCCATGCCTGCTCGGCGATGGAGTTAGAGCAGACAGTGGTTAAACTGCATTATCTCCCTGTGAGCAGGCAACCACAGTGCTCTCCCACTGTTTACACTGGGAGATAATTAATGGATTTAAACACAGGGAGCTCTGTGATACACGTGCCTGCTGGCCAGGACCCAGCAGCAGGGCTGGTTCTTGTCTGGGCTCCACATACCCACCCTGCCCAGGAGAGCAGGGTTCAGGCATCCTGTGGACATGCCCTGGGCTCCCCTGGGTGCTGGTACTGCTGGTGCTCATCTTCTTCCCCCTTAGCGGATGGCATGGGAGGCATCTCATGCTAAGGAGTTCATATCTGCCAAGGTACATCTAATGCTGCCCATAACAAGCTTTGGCTAAGGGATTTTTAGGTTCCTGTATTTAAAGCTTGTATCAGCAAGCAGACTGCACAGAAAACAAAATTAGATTTTCATGCGGCTCTAAGACAAATCTACATCTTGTTTAATGTCTGTGTGGAGATATAACAGTAACTTTAACTTCTAGTACATGTATATCCACCAAGTTGTCACTTTCTTGGGATAAGATTGTGCCTATAAAATGATTAGTGTTCTACTGATTGTTTTAAAATAACTCAAGCAGCATCTGAATTTATTTACATACATGATATTGCCTTTCATAAACACAGCTGTACTCAGAATGCCAATTCAAGGATATTTTTGGAAGTTCATCCAACAGTTCAGCTGGGATAAGAGCAGCTCACTAGCATAATCTTGTTTTCTTCCCCCCAAGGGCTCTGGTCCTAGTGTAGGTAGACACCATCTCTTTGTGTGCCCTTGAACTCCTAGACATGAAGAGGCTTGGGAGGAGTAGCTGAGCCTGCAGGGTTGCTGCTGCAGGGATGTTGGAGGACCATGCTGGAGGAGCTGATTGCCCCAGATTGGAGAGACCAAGCCACACTGGGACATGGAGCCACCATTCAGCACCATCCCCTCTTCCCAAAGGGCAGTCACAGCAGCTATTCCAGGTGTCCAGGCTTGTGGCAGCAGGGTCATCCCTGTGCTCCCTGCAGGAGGCTCTGCTCCCTGCTCTGTTCACACCCTGCTCCTCTGCGGTCTTTGTGCTCTGAGACTTGGCACTGAGTGACAGCAAAATTATGGATATAGGTCAAATTCCATTAAGACCACACCTTTAGCGGCACACATTCACCCTCTGAAATATAATGCTGCTCTTCGTTTAGCGATTTCCTTCTCCCCAGTTGTTTGCTTTTGAATTTAGGATAATATAAGTCATTATTTGAAGTAGGCTATTTAGAAAGCCCTGCACTGTTATTATTTAGTAAGCCAGAGTTACATTATCACTGGCTTCAATCTATGTTTGATGAAAAGATTTTTCCTATTTAAGAGGCAAAAAAAAAGAGGAAAAGTCTTTAATGGTTTTTGTACCTATTCCAAGATCATCAACATGCAGTATAATTAGAAAGTTCTTGTCTCGTTTAAAATCTTTTTTTCTGTCTCATGGGACTTTGACATTAAAAATGCAAGATTTATGTATATTATATAAGTATTTATTTGTAGTACAGCAGCACTTAGAGGTATCGTTCAATCTTGGGGCCCCATTTATGTGAAACTCTGTACTAGCAATACCACTATTGAGTCAGACTAAGAAATCCCAAGCTGAAAATGTGCTAAGTATTGTACAAATATATTGCAGTGGTCACAGGCTGGGAGATTTTGTATCATAAGTAGTTAACATGGACAAATAGTTAAGACAGGAAAGAGGAAGGATTACTCACCCAAGTGTGTCAGAGGAGGAATTGAAGCATATCACAATCCAAGACCAGATTTAGGGATGCAGAAGGTTAAGTTAGAAACTTGAAGGTCTTTGTCGAGCCAGTCCTCGTGAGGATTTACCCTCCTTGCTCGGGGTGCTGAAGCTGGGAGCCTTGGAGCCTGCAGTAGTGCTTCCAACCAGAAAGTCATGGATGTGGATTTTGTTGCCTGCTTTTGTTTACTGTGAATTTTGTAGGTCTGTAGTTTGGCTCTCTAGAAAAGGACAATGAATTCCTGGCTAATCCAACCTGTATTAAACCGAGAAGGAATCCATGTCACCAGGCAGCCATCCAGACAGTTTTGAAAGCTAAATACTAACAAGATTTATTATGCCCCTGTGCTTCATTCTCCTGCTTGGAGTACTGAGTGTAGCATGTGACTTTGTTTGATTATTCAGGCTATTTGCTCTTCATATTTTACATTTCTGAGTTAGGGTAACTCTTGGAAACTCCCACCATTTTCAGAAGGGCAGCATGCTATACATAAGGCAGCTTTGTTGAATGATTGGTAGGAATACAAAGCAGTAGGTAACTAGGGCGTTTTATTTTTTGGCTGATTGACAAAATTAGAAGTAGACACTCAGGGACAGATAATCCCAAGATGTATCTTTTTAAGATGTTCCCAAAGAGTGAGTAACTGACCCAGAGTCAAGAGACAGCTGCCTTCATTTAAGTGCAAGATTTGGCTTGGTGGGTCCATGCACACAACTGAGTAATTTTAACTGGTTAGCTGGGAAAGGGAAATTCTCACTGGCTTGCTTGAAAATCTCTGGAGCTCCATAAAGTCTGTATCCATATGAAAGTAAGTCCTCCTTCATGAAAAAAAAACAACTAAAAGGGGGGACAGTGCAGGAATCTAACCAAATGTAGCATACAAATCCCATTTAAGGGTTTTTTGGACTGAGCTTATCACTTGCATGCTTTATTTCAGCAAAGTTAAGTCCCAAAAGCTATCGGAGGGAATAGCAAATTGGGTCATTTTTTTCCTGATTCGCGTAGGGTTTTTGGAATTCAGCAGCAGATGTCTAAATTAAAATACGTATATGTTCCTTGTATTAACAATCCCATTAAACCATGCTGCCCTTCCCACCCACCCCCCTCTCCAGAAATATATCCTATCATTAGCTGCTATCTGGAATCGACAGCGGAGTAATTTGAACTCTGGCTCCCAGGGGCCTCCTCCTTTACTTCCTGCTCTAGGAATAAGGTGTGTATTGATTAGATATCAGGCTGTAATTGGGCTCCAATCTCTCTGCCTCAAGATATATGATGGAGATGACAGGAAACAGATACCCTGTTGCTACTTGTAAATAGTCTGGTTGAACAAAATGGTTTGTAACCACTTCAGTGCCATAGTCTTTTATTACCAGAATGGGGTTGCTTTATCACTTAGTTTGATGGCTTTTTGAAGGGAAATAATATCTTTCTTTCTGAAGGAGCTAAAATAATTTTAAACTAATTGAATTCCTCTTTTGAGAACCAAAAATAATTATCTAATAGTGCGCAGCTTGGTATAATTATACAGTGAGCATGTCACAGACATAAAATTAATTAAGTCCATAACCCCAATCTGGCATCCATTGACTATTAAAAAAAAAAAAAAAAGATGGTGTTGAGAATGAGGATGTCAAAAGAAGGTGTTTGCGTTAGTTGAAGATCTGGAATTATTCATGGTATTTCTGTTTCAAGATGTTCTCTCCTATCTATCAACAGTACCAGGCTAAGTATGAGTCTATTGGAAACAAAAGTGCAGAGTAGTGCAGATGTCTTGCTTCAGTGGGTCACAAAAGCAAGTTATTAAATATTGGTTTGAGGGAAGATATACACAGTCCACCAAAACTTCAATCGACACACAAGCTTATTTATACAATATAAAAGTATATTCTGTTCATGGGCCAGTTGTCCCCCAACTTGAGAAAAATGCAGCTTTTACCATTTGTACAGAAGACTTGGAAACAAATCCAAAATGCACAGTCTGAAGGTGAAAACCCATGGCCTTTTGAGATGTAACAGACTTGGGTTTGTTTTCAGAACTTATCTTTTGGGGTTTTTTTTAAATCCTACAGAAGAGAATGCAGAACAGACAATCAGTTTATTCTGATCAGTGATTTATCTGTGAGGTTCTTAGGGCCTTGTTTCAGAGCTGTGGACCAAAGTAACTGAAGTGTTGCAATAATATATTTAGCACATGATAAGGCACAGAGAAAATAGAGGGGAAAAAAAAAAATGCACACATTCCCTGGCTGAGAAGTTATTGAATGTTTAAAGCCTGGGAACAGATAGTTTAGGGAGAAGCAGATTTCAATGACTTCCACTCTGTAAATAAATTGTGAAATCTAAAGCACTAGTACTTCATTTCTCTCTTTCAAGCATATTTTGGATGGCACTTGTATCACAGTTATGCCCCAAACATTGTTTGATTTTTGCATACAAGACGTTTATATTCTGCTGCTCCTCGGAGTGACCTTAATGTGATTTATTGACAAAAGGAGATAGAGCTATTCTGGATTTTTTTGAGCAATAGCAGAAGGCAAAAGAAGAAAATATTTGTAGTTTTTAATAAGCTTCACCATGCATACATATATTTTCTGTGCTGCAAGTTGCATGCATTTCTGTTGTTATGAGAGCTGTAATTTTCTTTCCTTTTCTGTAGTGCCTGATTTTCTTGTTTGCCCCAATATTGCAGAACTGTAGCTCCACATGCTTCATGTGACCTTATTAACTTATTCTCTTATTAACTTCAACTGTTCAGAGAGATGTGTTCTTTTTGTCCCTTCCCTCTCCCATGTGTGAAATCTTTGCTTTAGGACAACACATTACATTTCAATCACATAATTTGCCTACTAACCAAGCCAGTCAAAGTCCAAATTCTTTGGCTTTCAGTCAAAAAAAAAAAAAAAAAAAAAAAAAAGAAGCAAGGAAAAATGACTTCCACAGCGATTGATCTGTAGTAGTGTTAGCCCTGTTTATGAAAAGAGTCGGAAAGCAGTGCTGTGAGTTCAGTGCTCTGCTTTTAGATCTGAGGAGTTAGAGTAAGAAAAATCGATAGGAGCAGCACTGAAGGAGGAAGAAATGAACGGAAGGAAAAGCTTTTAGCAGCCACGTGCTTGGATGTCAGAACAAGGTGTCTGACCACGGTGGGGAAGGAGTGTGCAGAGCTGGGCACGTGGGGATGGGCTGAGCAGATGCTCTCACCTCCCAGCCTTTAATGTCCCTCTGCTGTTTCTCAGTAGGACTTCTCTCAGTGGAAATGCAGTGAGGGTGGGTTGGAGTGTACTTTTAGGTGAGTTCAGAGTCCTGATCCGTATTTGCAGGTGAGTTGGAGGTGCCTGATCAGTTTGTTCCTGCCCTCTGTTTCACTGGGTACCCTGATGCTCTTCTGGGTGTTACTGCCTAAGTACCTGTGACAGATCAAATCACTTCTTAGCTTCGAGCCATCAGGCTTTGACTTGTGTGCTTCAGCCCCGCAACTGTGCCCCAGCCTCCCTCCCTCTGCTGCTCCTTGCAATAATTCCAACAGAAATTCATCAGAAAAGGTTTGGCTGGGGCACCGCTTTAATTTCATATGTTTATAACACTGTCAAACAAAAATGAAGCAAGACAAGACCCACTTCATCCCATAGCTGACCATAAAAGGTTAATATTTTGTGCTCACTCATGCAGGACTTTGGTGCCTGAAAGAGGGACCAGGGAGTGAGCCATTGTATGGGCTTGGTATCCATCCTCTCACCCTTTTATCAGGATTGCTTTGGGATAATCAGGGTTTTTTTCACTGGGACCAAGTGGAAGGGTCAGTGCAGCCATCCTGTACACACATACACGCATGCAAACACACCCAGGCAAGCAGTGATGGGTGTATTCCTCAGAGACAGCAGAAATAAGTCACTGTACTTCATCAAACTGCTGGTATCAGCACAGAGCCTTCAGAAATCCTGCCTGGACCACAGAAAGGGTAGGGCAGAAATCTGTGGAAAGAATATATTAAGAAACTTGGAACATGAGAGTCTATGGATGTCAAGGGTAATTTCCAGGGTTATAAATTATGGAAATCATGGCAAATGCAAGTCTGGTTTAAAAAAGAGCAAGTCCTTAATCTCTGGTTTGAGTTGCGGAATTTGAGATTCTCACTTGCTTCTCTGCCTGACACTAACAAAATTTCTAGATGATAGACACTGCTCCATTACATTTTATTAATATAATTACTCTTAAAACAATTTGTCCCTTTCCATTTCTTCGTCTCTGGGCAGTTTCAGGTAGTCAGCAGGCCAGTCAATTAGAGACCAGTAGAATACATATTTTATTATGAAGGATCCACTGAATGCTGTCAATATAGGATGCACTCACCTTACAGAATGTCTACAGAGCCTGGTGCTGTCACAGGTTAGCTCCAAGCCACTGGGGCACAAGCCAGCTTTGCTCAGGAAGCCTTTTAGACACATTAGGGTGTGAATGTGTCTGAAGTAAAAAAATTTGTCTCTCAAGGTGGATTTATCAGCATCTTCACAGTCTTATGCTAACATGGCTCTGTGCCTTCCAGACTGGAGCTGACTGGAGCTCTGGTGATTTGGAGTCTGGACAGTTCTTAATGTGCTCCTGTTTGTGTCTGGGTGTAGGCACAGCTGTAATTCTTCTCTTGCAAACTTGTGTCTCTGCTTGTAGGTCCCTTGGCTTGATCTCCTCTTGCCTTGCAAATCAAGCTGAAATCAGCAGAATGAGGCAAATGTAGATCAGATTAATAAGCCAACACTCCTTATCTATTAGGACTGCTCACTTGAGATGAGATGGTAGAAATGAGCAAGGATTTGCAAGATAAGGTGTTTAATCACAAGAAACCCACATGGAAAAATCTGCTAAATTGAAAAGCAGGGAACTGGCTGAAGAGCCAATGATTCTAAATAGCTTTGATTCTTAATGGGGACAATAATTCTCTTTAATGGGAGTATCTTCAGATGATTTAATGTTGCTTTGGGCCTTTTTATGTATCTTGGTCTTATGCTGGTCTTGTTTGCTTTTCTACCAGGAGCTTTTGATGGGTTTAATGCTATGATAGATGCAGGAGGGGCATGTATTGGGGCAGCCCTGCCAGTTCCTGGCTATTGACTTGCTCCTTCCTTATCAATCTCACATGTCAGGTTGTCTTGCTAAGAGCTGCAGAGCTGCTGTTGGCCTTGAGCTGTGCAGAGAGTGGCTTCTCCCAACTGCATCAGACTAAGGAGCATCCCCAAGCACCACTGGTGAAAATACTGTGGAAATGTGTTTTCCTGTTATGAGGAGACACCCAGCTCTGTGTGGCGTGTTTTGCTGTATGAGCTGTACTCTGTTCCATCAGGTGAGATGTTGTTAAATCAATGAATGGGCAGTGGCACAATGTTTGGATGAAGACATATTGCAAATCCGCAGAGGAAGGAAGTGTGACAGTATATCACAGAAGAGAATCCATTATGTTGGCCTTCTTTTTCCCATCTATCGTGGTTTGAAGGACAGGTGTCTGCTCAGGAAGGCAGAAGCCTCCTTTGGAATGGAGAATGTAAACCCATTCCCTCCAAATTATTATAACTTTGAAATTAAGGGGCTCTCTGGCAAAGATATGGGGATAGGAATAACAGTTCTTTATTAGGGGAACTAAAATAAAAAAATAAACCCAAAACACATGCAGTATTACAAATGAGGAAAAAACCCCAAACAAACAAACAAACAAACCCACTGACAGAGTCAGGATCCAACCTGACACCCTGTGGGTCAGGGTGTTGGTGGCAGCCCCATTCAATGGTGGCTGCAGTCCCAGTGGCAGATGTGACTCTGTTGAAGTGAAGCTCCTGTAGAAAAGTGGAGTTTTTCACTAAAGGTTCAGTGGTGATAGATGAGCCTGGTCTTCCTCTGAGAATCCAGCGGAAAGGCTGCTTGGTGTCCCAACTCCCAGATTTTTATCCAGGTAGGAATGCTTGGCTCCTCCCCTGGGTGCATCTCCAAATGGGATGATGGCATTCTCTCAGTGACACTCAATGGCCCAGTAGCAGAAGATCTCTCCCTGGAGGGAGGCTGGGTTGTGGAAGAGATAAGAAAACTGCCCCAGCAGGTTTTTAACATCTGGGCCATGAACAGAGGGTTACCTCACCCACACCTTCTGCCCCAGTTTCAACAGATGGTGATAGAATACAGAGTTATGGTTACATTTTGCACTGCAACCCACGACACTATTGTATTCCCAAATATTCCTCATGTGAAGAACATTTTGGGTTCCTGGAAAAGCCAGCCATGCTGGACTAGATCAGAACAAACAAAAAAAAAAAAAAAAAAAAAGTGAAAAGAAGAACAAACAGTGCAGGTAAATAAAAGACTGAATAGACTTACTGTCTTGGAAGAAAATCACATTGAGTGCACATTGTCACAACTTTGTAGATGTGCTTTCTGGCTTTGAAATTTGGCTGTGGATTTACAGAATCCACAGCTTTTCTTAAATACTGTCTAAGGCAAAAATCTCACAGATACTTCAGTTTTGCAGATATGCTCCAAGGTCATCTGTAGCCCAAAGCTCAATTTCCCCCTCTGTTATCAAATTTCCTTAGTTTATCTTCTGGTGCAATGTTGGCTAGTGAAAACATAAAATGACTAGAGGAAGAAGTGTGTTGCCATTCATCCTTCCCCTGCTGCCAGTTCCTTGCTTTAAGAACTAGTCCTTGTGTCCATTATTGTATTTTATTTCTTTAGGACTTAATGGTTGGAAGGAGGAGCCCAAAGAATAGAACACATTGATGAAGTTCCTCTTTCAGATGCCAGGTTTTGGCTGGATTCTTGGAAAATTTTGCACTTTCTATTAACTGATGTGTAATTCAGAGTAGAGAGATATTGTGTGCTGGTTTCTGACCTTTGCAAATGCTAAATCATGAAAATATCTGATTTATTGAATTTCTCCTCCCTTACCATAATCTTGCCAAAGTGGTCATGACCACAATAAGTGAACTGAAATGACTTTGGTATTTGTATCATATATATAATGTTTATTTTGGGATGTAGTTTGTGAAAATATTAATGTAAGATAGTTTTGGCCAGAATGAAGCTTATAAAGAAGTAACATTTAATCATCAGAGACTGAACTGCACTCAGGCTGAACAGTGGTGTTCAAGATGATTTCTTGAATCAATTTATTCTATTTCTGGTATTAAACTTCAACCTGGCAGGGGCCTAGGGTTCTCTATAATTCTGTAGCTAGTACAGTGCCAGTGTGCCCTAAAATGCTGTCTGTAGCGTTCTGCACTGGATTTATTAGAAAGTTACCATCATTAAAGCAGGAATTTTTTTTTGTTCTTACTTGGCTTGAATAGGCACTGGCATATTTTGGGAGAATCATATAGGTCTTTCTGTTCTGCACCAGACCATTAGCAGACTTCTTTAGTATCAGATAGTTTGAAAGAGGCAGAAACTTGAATTAGAATATTACGAATTTTGAATGGGGATATTATGAATTAACCTCTCCAGGGGGTGAAGTCCATCTGAGTCCCCACCATATATTCTTTGACCTTGTGTAAGATATTAACCAGTCTGGTCATAACTAGGCCTATATATGAGATGTGCTTAGTTTTAAACACGTGCAATTCTACTTGCAGATCTCTTGTGCAGATCTCAGACTAGCATATAAACCGAATGCAGAAATTGAATCTTTCTCTGCAAAAGAAAATATTTAGTGAAATTATCATCTGATTTATGTGATCTGACATATAAAATGTACAGTGTCCACACTGCTGCCTGATAAATGAGGTGTTAACACCATTCACACATTATTTTCTTCCCTTTTGCCTTCCAATGAATTCCAAAGGTAAATTTAGGATAGTTTTTTGAGTTGTGACTAAATTTTAAAAGTTCTGTTTCTAAGGTTGCTGTGTTTTTATAATCCCTGTTAACACCTGCATCTTCCCCGAGGCATGGTTCTGTATTTCTTTAGCAGGAGCAGGGCAGGTGTGTGGTGCTGCAGGCTGGCACCAGCCCTGACAGGGACCTTGGCATGGTGTTTTGGGTAGAAATGGGCATGGAATAGAAATGGGCATCTTCTGTGTTTGGGAGAATGTTGAGTTTGGTCAATGGGGATTGAAACTGGAAAGGAGAGGTAGTAACTGGGTCAGGTAAGGTTAAGCATTGCCTGGAGTGACTTTCTTTTGCACAAGCATTGGATCATCCCTATTCTGGGGCCTAGCTCTTCTTTTTACCCTAAAAAACCTCCCTCTGTTGGCCTTTTGGAAAATGATAATGTCAGTGAGGTCATTGTGGAATTGGATGTTAGGCAAACCACTGGTTATTTTGTTAAATAAAATCATCCTTGCCAATATTTTGCAATCAGTCCTTTAAGTTTAGACCACATCTTAAAGTTAAAATGTGTCTATGTCTGTGGATAGATAAACTCGTATGTGTATACAGCACAGCCTAATCCCCTCATTAATTATAGTTCCTTTTTCATTGCAGGGATCTTTAAAATAGATAAACAGCAGTTCTGAAATCACAACATGGAGAGTGAAAACCTTAATGTGTTTTGAAGTTACTTAGAGGGAGGCCTATACAAGGGGCTGAATATTTCTTTGCAAGAAAAATACCTTTGAAAATCTTTCCATCGTTCAGGTATCTTCTTCAAAACCACATCTGATAGGGTTTAGTCTCTGTGTTCAAGAACATCATCATTAAACATTAACACATTACAAACAACAATATTTTTATCATTTTAACTTTACTTTCCAGGATCAAGTTTAAATTATGGTCTCTAAAAGCAGTGTAAGTTTTGGGGTTTTTTTTTAAGAAAGATTTATTTTCTTTCTATGAAATGAGTAATTAATATGAAGTGGAAAGATGAATTGCAAATGGTCTCTGTTGATTTTAACTCTTGGTGATCATGACTCTGCTAGGAGAAAAAAGCTTCATGATGAAGGTACAAACAGAAAAAGATGCAGAGACTTGGCAGTAATCTGAAATAAAGAAGACTCTACATTTCAGATTATTGAGGGAGGACAAAGGGCTTTGGTTCCTGAGCGCCCTGCAGGTGACAGTGAAAAGCTGTGCCTCTAGTCGTGCAGTTCTGGCTGCACATTGCCTATGTCAGGGAATTCTCTGTGTGAGGTGATGCTCAGCTCTGTGGTGGCTCTCCTGGGGCAGCTGAAGGGCATTTCCAAGGCCAGGGCTGTTTCCCATGAGGAATGGCAAAGCTGTGCTGCTGCTGCTGGGGTGTGCAGTCAGCCCTCCCTGTAGGAATGCCTCCCTCTCCATACCATGGTTCACTGTGAAAAGAAACTCAAGAACATATCTTTCTCCTTTTCCAATCACAATAGGCAATATTAAACCTTGTGTCCAAGCAGGATGGAATGTGTGCAAGTTCTGGGACTCTCTCAACTCTCAAACCTAGCAGTGAGAGCTGTACATTGCCAGAAAATTATAAAAATAACCCCTCCTAGCTCAGCAAGAGATTTTTAAAGAGCTTTTGAGAAAGTCCTGAAATGTAATTCTTTGTCTTGTTGAATTTTTTTTTCCCAGTAATTGGAAGCTTTGAGGTAATTTTTAAGTCTGTCAGTTCTGTGCTCCCTGTAACACAACTGTCTTCTCTGACACCCCAAAGGCAGGGCTGCAGAGCTTTGGGTGTTTTCATCTCCTTCTTGGCCTGTGTGTTGGTAATGGATTGCAAAGGCCAGCATAAAACTTTGCAGTTTTTCTAGGTGTGAAACACTCTGAACTCATCTGTAGAAAGTGACATAAATACAGAGCTGCACAGGGTGCTACACTGGGAGGTGGGTGTGGGTCCATTGCCTTCTCAGGCAGATTTGAATGGTCTCAAGGCTCTTGTTTTGTCTGAAAGACCCAAACATCCTTCTCCAAGTTCCAGGCCTTAAAACATGCTTCAAATTGATGCTTCAAAAATAATGATATATTTCAGGCAAGTCTGGTCACATATTTCTCCATTTAGAGAAAGGAAACCTTTCTGAAGAAGGTCTGAAGATCATCAAGGTCTGGGCAAGTGAGATCTTGTCAAACATTTACAGACAAATGTTCTTAAAATTGAATAGCTTATTTAGTGACATGAACTGTTATTTCCTTATCTCTGGTTGTTCCTTTCTTTCTTTACTAAGATATTGCTTTCCTGTGTCCTGGTAAATTCCTCATCCTGTTAGAATAGGGGAGGGAAAAGGGAGAGAAATATTGCACTGAGCTGCACAGACACATTGTCATTGTGGTTTCCTATTAACTTTCTGCTGTTTTCTGCTTACTTATCGCGTGCTTTAATGTTGTGTTACACTTTACAGCAGCAGTGTGTCTCTAGTGCTTTGCCTCCAAAGCACTAAAACTTACTGTTCCCTATTTTGCTGTTGTTGTCTTCCTCATGGAAAATAGCCTCCTTAGGATCACAAGAACAACAGGGCCAGTTATTTTAATCAAATGATGTTTTTCAGGATCTTGGAAGGTTGCTATATCAGCCTCTGCTCTGACCTCTGAAACAAAATCACTTCCATTCACTTTATTATCTTCAGCGTGTGGGAAACAGATGGAATCTGAATATTCTATTTTTCCTCCCTCCATTTTTTAAAATTTTTTTTTGTGTTTGCTTGACTCCTTTTGAAAATTCATCCAACCTATAAGCAAACAGCCTCCTCTGTGTTCATTCCCCAGCATTCTCCAAATATTCACATTCTTAAAATGCCTTCATCTTCCTTATTTTCTCAATTCTGTATTTGTTTACACTCAAAAGCTTCTTTGTAGCTGCCTACACTGAGCTGAGAAAACATATAGTCTAGTCCTGGTTTATGTAAATGCACAATAGATTGTTAATGTCTTTGTTACCAGATACTAGCAAGCTTTATTGAGGACAAATCCATATGCCAGTGAAATTGTACAACATGAATGTTCCCAAATGTATGCAATGTTCTTCAGATTAATTGGATTCTATGGAACATATTCCCATCACAATGTGCAGAGGTTTTAAACATATAACTCTCATTACTGTTAATGGGAGTCACATGCTTAAATCCCAGCACTTCTAGATAGGAATAGCATCACTTTAAATGAAACCAGGGTCCACCTTACTGTGAACTATTACAAGGGATGATTGCAGTTTTCTCCTATGGATGAGAAGGGAACAAGTGCTACCAAATCATCTCTCTGAAGAAATAACTCAGCACTGGAAGTTTTGCTGTTTTGGTAAAAAGTGAAGTATACCTGTTCAACACTCAGCCTTAAAATAACAGAAAGGAGCAGGAAACAGCTTTTTTTTTTTTTTTTTTTTAATGTAGTAGAAAGAAAGAATAATCCTGATTCTTGGTATCACACATCATATTTATGTGAATTTGAAATAAGACATAACCAAAATGTACACTAATTAACAAGAATTCTACTAGTATCTCATTGTGGGCTGTTTAATTATGTTTTTCCTAAACTGAGTCAATAGCTTTGCTGGCAATTTTGTTTCCAAGTATTATTTCATGTTAGTTCATAGTACAGTTCTTTCACAGTGCTAGAAGTGCAGCAGGAATGAGCATCCTGGAACCTAAGGCAATTATTGAACAAAGTGATTATGGATTGCAAATAGAGAAGTGGAGAATTCGGACTGTGAGGTGGTTAAGAAAGTTTTGGATTACTTTAAGTCAGTCTATAAAACTCATTAAAAGTTAACAACTTTATCAGTTAACTAGCTGTGAACCTAGTCACTAGTCACACTAGTCACTAGTAAAGGAACAAGTGACACTCTCTTCAGAGATACAAGTGGGAAATAGGTGGGCTTGTGTTTTAGGTGAATGTTTCTGTGTCATCCTGAAGCCAGCATGAGATTTATTCTTGTGTGTCTTGTGCCCATGAGGAGCTGTGCCTTGGAAATCCTGCTCTGGAGTAAGTAGAGCAGATTTCTGACATCCCATAGATTCCCATGGATGCTGATTTTGCAGTCTCAAAGGTGGGATTATGTTCTCTTTGCAACATGATGCAGTGGCCTGGGAAGAGGACAACATTTCCATGGCAGGAGCAGATGTTGGCAGCCTGGTTCTTTATTCCTCGCTTGCTCCTGTAGGGAAATACTGCAGTAGTGTTGTGTAAGCATAGATAGGTTTTATAGTCCTAATACAACCAGGCCACAAACAGAAGGGACAGAAAAGGACTAATTCTGTGTGACATAATTGGATATGGCAATAAGCCAGGCTGTTTGATTCTACTGGAAAAATCCCAAGTACTGTGTATGGAAGCTGACTGTGGGAGGCAGAAGCTACATCATTGCTTGGTTTATGTGGCATATGTGTTGGGCAGGCTGAGGAGTAGGGCACAAAATGCATCTGGTCATCTTGAAGACATCCTTGATAATTGTCTCGGAAGAAATGCTCTACATCTGAACTCTTTTCTAGTCAAATATGTAGGGGAAAAAAAGGACTATCCAATACAGCCATGTATTAGGAACCTTTAATCCCTAAAAATATTGTGGTTGATTGTCCAAATTTGAGTCTCTTCTGGTCAGTAGCAGACTTGTTCTAGCTACTCCATTTCATCCTCCAACACTGTTGTTTAGTCCATTCCTCTGTTCCTCAGAACAAAGCCATGCAGATGAGCAGGAGATCAGGTTTGCACAATCATACCTATGGAGAAGCACTCAGAGGTTGGGAGATGGTTATCGCCAATCACGTGTCAACATCTTCAGAACTCATCAGATATGAGTAAACTGTTGCTCAAATAAAGCTCAATTCCTTCCTGCTTATTCAGTGCTCTGCTTATTACACTAAATTGCAAGCTTTGTGTCTGCGATGTCATCTTCCTTGTGCTGGCTTCCCTACAATCTTCTGATTCATTTACGACTCAAAGCAGCCATCTCTGTTCCTGAGTATCTGAGAAACTAACTGAACATCAAGATTCAACACTTGTGGAAGCTGGAGGCATTACGTAGTCTTTGCTTTTCCCCTTCACTTCCTTTTCCACTGTCACCTTTTTTACTCATTTCTGCTTCTACCACGTCCACGCTTGGAAAGGGCGGAAACTTCTTTTCCTGCCACATCTTTCCTCATGACGTCTCTGCATCTTATTACTGATTGATTTGTATGTGTGAGTCATGGCAAAAATGGAGTGCCTCACCTCTCTAACCAGCCACCTCCACCCCCATTTTTGTCCCCTCTCTCAGCCCTGCCATGCGAGTGCTACTGGTGACTCATCTCTCTTTGTGTTACTTCATCACACAAGTGGCCAGTTTTGTTGAAACGTTTATATGCCAACTCAGGATAAAGTTGGTAGATGCTTCACTGATGCTTTCCATTAGGTTGGACTGTTCAAGAGCTAAAACAATCTTTCTTCAGCGTCTTTTTCCATCAGATAGTTCATGTAGCTGGTGTTAAACTGGGAAGAGATTAATTGAGGTGGTTTGGATGATTTGCCTGGTGGCCAGAAAGGACACTGCACAGGGCCAGAATGTGCCAGAGTATTTGTTTGAGTGGAAGGAAAGGCACCAAATTATTTTTTGTCCCTTCACTGGTTTTGCATGCAGTGACCCAGAATGAGTGTGTCCTTGTAGCCCAGCCAGATGCAGAAATTGCTCCCTCTGACCATCCTTGCACAGACTGTAAGAAAAGACATCAGAAAGAGCAGAAGTGGACTTGGAGCTGCCCAGTGTCAGTGGTGATTCCATAGGTGCAGTTCTCAGCTGTAGATTTAATGTTTCTGGTTATTTTAGGGAATGTATTTACCTAATTTATCACCTGCATGTGTAGCTGAAGTCTGAAATGAGCAATGGGAACATTGATTGACCTTCAGCACGCAAAAACTGGGAAAAAGACTTATTTCTTGGCCAAAACTTGCTAAAGACTTTTATTCATATTCTGATTGGCACTGACCAACATTCCTACTCTTCTAGTTTAAAAATCATAAAAAACCCACTTATAGCTTATTGGAATTCAGTACACTGAGAGAAATGGTTTTTCTCAATCAAAACCAGGGAATTAGTTGTATTGCAAAAGCTTTGTAAAACTCTATGTTTACTTGACTAAAGTGGGCTGGACAACACATCCTGGGGGATGTAAAGTAGCATTTTCTGATTTAGTCAAGATAGACAACTCAGTGAAAGACACTTGAGAGGAGAGAGCAGGTGTATTTCCTTCCCCTGGCCTCATTTGAGGCTCAAAGTCTGTCCTCATTTGATTCCTCTGTAGATAAAAACATTTAAAGTCTAACATAAATACAAAATTACCCAGGTAAGCAGTGAACCACCCACCTGATGTTCAGCTTGGAACATCCCTTTGGATCTGGGTAAGACAAATTCTGGCATGATGGTGGTCCAAAGATGAAGATGGATTCTATTTATATATCTATTTGGCATGGATCTTTAACACATCCTTTAGACTTTCACAATCCCTTGGCTAATATTGCTGGCAAACCAATTTGTGGAGAAACATTGACCATCATACTCAAGGATGCCACATCCTTAGTCTTTCTGTTTCCTGTGTGCCTTCCCCTGTACCACAGCTCCCATTGCTAGGCATTATACTTAGGAAAACTGCTTGCTTGATTTAAAACAAAAAACAAAATCAAAAAAAACCCAAAAAAAAAAAAAAAAAAAAAAGAAAAAAGGGGAAGAAAGAGAGAGGGGAGAAAAAGGACTTGTGAGCCTATGGTGAACTTAATTAACATCACTGGAGGGACAGCAATAAAGTACTTAACAGGGCCATGGTGAAACCTCGCAAGACATGAACGAGTCAAAATATTATTGGTGTATTCAATTATTTGCAGTTGTGGGGGTTTTGTTTTCTCTGACGACTCCTGAAAATAATAAAGCACTTTAAAGTTCCGCTTTCACTTGGCTGACCCAGCGCTCTCACAGCAGCACAGTGTGTTACCCCGGGAGGGAGCTGAGCCTCAGCCAGCGCGGGGTGAGGAGCGCTGAGAAAGCAGTACACACAGTCCCTCTGGAGGGGAGCAGCTCACATTCATCTCTAGGGGCTCTTCCTGCCTGGCTTGTATTATTTATTTTACTATTATTAGCATTTCTGAGACACCAGTCACTATGGTAACTGTGTGCCCATAATAACTTTGCATCTCTGTGATTCTCTCCACCAGCGGTTTCTCTGTGCTTCGCAGTTGCTAATTGCTTTCACCCCGCACTCGTGGCCCGATGCACTCTCTGAGTCATTGAACCTGAGGACCTGCTACAGATGGGAAGGCTGAGGTGCAGAGGGTTTAAGGGATGAGCCTTTATGGGTCTCCTCACTCCTGGACCTGCCTTTCCAGGATAAATCTGCATTTCAGCTTCTCTTTTTTGCTTCCTAGAGGTGCAGCGCGATCGGGACTTAAGTCATCAACCCCTTCTAGGCTTCATCTTTCTCTTTAAATTGTTCCTATCACTTTTCTTCTGCTTGCTGAGCCCTTGAGACACAGTGCTGGGAGCCAGGGAAGGCTCTGGCTGAATGATCTTGATGAAAATATTTCTCACAGCTCTTCAAGAGCGTGTTTTGCCCCAGCCTGGCATAGTGGGCATCGTGACCCCATGGCTAATATAAACTGCAGGAGGACCTCAGTGGTTGTGCAGCTCAGCTGTGCCCCCTGCCAGCTTCAGAGATGCAGCCCCATGGTGTTCAGCATCAGAGATGTTCACTGGGGACCACTGCAGTTATCCCCTCAAACCTGCTGGTTAGGAACACCTCGGAGAAACCACCCCCCCACACATCCAGATCACAGGGCAGCAAACTCGTCCCTGCATTTCATTTCAGTTTACAGCAGCAGCCAGGACTCTGTGATTGCAGTCACCCACTGGCGCAATAGTGTCATTTTTAATCCTTTTAATATTTCTCTTTTTAAGAGCATCTTAGCTCGGGGGCCACATGGAGGCTGAATGGCAGGAAGCCTGTAAGCTCTGGGGTTGTGAAGGGGAAAGACACAGTCTGCAGCAGTGCAGTACGCACATCACAGGAAGAATTATGGTTGATTTTCACATATATCTATAACATCTGTGTGGCTAATAAAATTGATGGAGTTTGTCATAATCAGCCTGTACTCTCCAGTGAGAGAATTATGTCTGAGCATTTGGAAATCTCATGCACAGGCAGTTACTGAGGGAATGCTGTGAAGATTAAGTTGTTTCTGTGTGGCAATGAATGCCCATGTTGAAATGTGCTGCCTGCTTCTGTGCTGCAGTGAGGTCCTCAGGAAGAGTATGCTGTTAAGTGGGACACTTGTATTAACTAGAAAAACATGATTTTATGTGCTATCTGCTATCACAAGTGTGCATTTACATTCATGCTGTTGCACAAAAGTAGTGGATTTCTAAAGCAACTAAAACTAATCCCAGAAATATTGCATGGAACAGCCCTGGTCCTTCACTCTGTGTGGAAAGTGAAGTCCCCCCAAAACAATACAAACATCTGATCTCCCAGAAAACCCTCACTCTCCAGTGTTTCTGGCGTTGCCTATGCCTCGGGATTGGCTTTTGGAAAGGCTTGAACTCTGGTCTAGCTCTGGCATAAGGCATCATGTCCTGCCCATCACTGCCACCCACTGCCTTGGGGCTTTTGGAAGCCCAACACCCAAAATCCATGGGGGTGGAATGAACTGAACCTGAGACATGCTTGTCCCCTAAGGGCTAAAATGTGAGGAATGATGTTTTGAAAAGTTATGTTTTTTAGAGAATCATACAGTAACCTTTTGTAATAACATTACTTAGTGTGCTACTTCCTTTGTTGGTTTTTTTTTTTTTTTTCCTGTTGTGCTGAAGAGCTGGTATAATCCATGTTCTTTTGCTGGATCAAATGTAATCAGCTGATAGCTGTCAGGTTCCCCAGGAAAAAAAATGGACAAATAATGCTGCAATGACAAATTCTGATCACATTCATTTTATAAGCAGAGATAGTTGCAATTTCATATGTGATTGATTGAAAAACAGTACTCAAGAGGGATTCATACATTCTGTATTTATTTACTGCATTTTCTTGGCTATGGGCTTAAACAAAAATGGCTTTGCATCCAAAATGTAATCTGAATGCCTGTGAACACAAGAAGGCAGATGAACACAAGTCATTTGGGCATCCAATTCCTTTGCATGTGCAAGTAAACACTTCTTTTTGAAATATCAGAGTGGGCAACATTTAGCAGTTTGTTAAAAATACAGACTCTGCTTTTTCAAGGTGGTGTCTTGGTTTGCTATAAATCTGGAATATGTGTAATTCTGACTGTGGCAGTTCTGTACCTTCTGCCTCTTCACTGCCCTGTCAGCTCTGTGGCTTAGGGAAACTCCTGGAGCAGTGTGTGATACTGCTGTTTGAGTTCAGAAGAAATCCAAATCAAATTAAAACCTTTGGTAACTCCTCTATCTTTCTGGAGTGGATATAGCCATTCCTGCTCCACCTTTTTAAAGAGTTTTGGGGCCTGACCCAAAACACATACATTTCTGAGGATTTCAGCTCAAACTCACATTGCTATAAGAAGTGAGTACTGTACTGCCATTTAAAAGCGAGTTCAAGTCTTTTATTGTTTTAGATCCAATGATAATAAAGACAAATGCATTGAATTAATAACTCTCCTACCTTGAAATTTAATTTAAAATCTCTTGTAATGTAATCACATTTGGGTGTGCCATTACCCAGATGGAGAGAAATTTGTTTTGTTGAGAAATTGCTTTAGCATAAGAATGACTTGAGTTTATTAACAGGGAAAAAAAACATGACTCCCCTCCCCAGCCACTCCCCATGCATTCCAAAAATAAGAAACTCATTTCAACATGGACATTACTGGTTAAAAAATAATTACACATAATGAAATGTCATATTTCACGCATACTCCCTGCAAACCATGCTTCTTAGTCTTCCCCAAAACACTGCAGGGTGTAACCAGATCTCTCTTCCTCCTTCATGAAAAGTGTATTTCACAATGGAATTGTGTGATGACAAAAAATGGTGCTGGAAAAGCATCACTACCCAGAGAGACATAAGGAATTGCCACAGGCCACTGCTTATAATCCCACACAGTATAATATTATTATTCTATCTCTTTCCAGGGCTTCATTCTTCTTTTGTGACCTACAGCCTCAGCGAGAGATTTACAGAAATGGAACAGCAAATTTGGGGACCCTGTCACTTGACCAAAAACATGTTTGGCTCAGAATGTTATTTTTCTTAAATGTGTCTTTCAGCCGCTGTCATTAAAATTGTTAAATAGCTTCAGGAACCTGTTTTGTCAATTACCTTGGGGACAAGTAGGAAATACTGGGCTGTTAAACGTGTGCCACAAAAAATAAACTGCGCCATGCGCGAGCCGCGGGAGGAGCGCGCACAGGGCTGGACACGCGCCGGCACACCTCGGCTCCTCCTGGATCCTCCCCACTGCTGCAGCAGCTCGAATTAGTTGGGATTAGATATTCCCAAGTCAGGGAGATGCTCTCCATAAATATTTGTTTGCATTTAAAGGCAGGTTTCTGCAAAGGTTCTGGTGCTGACAGTTCACCTCCAGGAACACTGGCAAAGCGGGGATGCGATGCCCAGGTGTGCGCAATATGTGTGACCCGTGTTGTGCACTGAGGCCACTTAATCAGCTGAGTTTTGGGTTATTTCTTCAAGTAGGGCTTTGTGGGGCTGATTCTTACATCTTTGATGTTTAAAATATGCGTAATACACCATTGTGCATTAAACTGAACTGCACAAATTAATTTTGTGCCGGAGAGCAAGAATATTCATTGTATACATTTATGCTACCTCATTTCTAATTATTTTTTTTAAATATGGGTGAAGCTGCATGTCTCTGGAGGTAGGTATTGCAATTCTGTGGAATTATGTTTGGATGCATAAAAGTGTTTTATTCCCACAATATTTCTTTTTGAATAAATATGTAGTGATAAGCCAGTGACATTGCTAAAAAAAGACACTGCTGGAGATGATGATTATTGTAACTGTAGTGGACTGGGGTAATGGTCCTGAGTTAAAGTTCCTGTGGCAAAGTTTTTGCAAATTCCAGGGATTTTTCAAGAGAACAACAGGGAAATATTTTTGTGGGTTTTTTACTCCTCAAAACTCCCTCCAGAAACAAAATAGATAGAAATGAAAGGAACAAACAAGGCAGGAAAAGAACAAAATAGGAAGGTAAGGAACTGATTGGAAACCCTAGGAACAGAACAGAGAGGTAAGGAAGTTTGACGAAATATTTTACTTCATCTCCTTGAATGAAAGGATTATGTGAGGGAAAAGAATGGTCATTTTAATTTTATGAAATGAAATTTTATAAATTCTCTCTTTTTAATGCCCCCATCTACTTTTGCTTGTAATTAACAGTACTCAATGGTAGCATTTGTTAACCTCAGTAACATTTTGTTTAAAACAATATTTTGCAAAATTGCAGTCTGTTTTTCACTGCTGTGCATTGCTGCGTGTCTGGGAGAGGTTCTACAGCCACCCCTAACCCACTTCATCCTCAAATCCAGGCATACTTTACATTCAGAGCTTTGAAAACCAGCTAAATTTACACCCAGCTTGCTCTGGAAATAAATCTGCTCATTTAGATGAGGTCTCATTTAAAATGGCTTAGCCCAATAATTAATCATTTCATTCTCTTTATATATTTGTGGGTGTTTGAAAGAAGTTTGATTAGTTACCAGTGATTACACTTCCCAACACCCTGCAAAGGAAATAATAAAATAAAACCTGTCAGGCTTTTGTAAGAATTGCTGGGGCTGAATTTGGGCTGAATTTAATAGTGACTTACTATCTGGCAATTATTTGTCTGCCTTTAACAGGAACTCCATAATGAAGGAGGTTATCATCCAGGAGTTATACTCAGTTTGTTTTTAAACCTGCAAAGGGAAGATACTGTGAATTTAGCAGCGATGGCTCTCAGGTTCCTCCCTAGGCACCAGGAGAGCAGTGGGGTTATTTTGGATCACCTGAGCACAGGTACCACCAACCCACCCTCTGCCACCCCCCGGGACACTCATGCTCCTCCTGCCCATCATTTGGGCTCCTTCACTAAGTGCAAACAAACAGAAAAGCTTCCAGTCACTGATCTGTTGTTTCTAAATGCACTAAATTATTTTAAGAGGTCCTGGGATTCAAGATATTTTTCTAATCTAGGGTTTTTGGCTTGTAAGGAGATGGAAAGGGTAAAAGATCATGTTGGTCTGAGTAGATATTACACCTCTAAGCTGCCCGTGGTTTCTTATCTGTATTGTGGGCAAAGTGGATGGATGTCAGAGTTCAACACACCCATGCTGTTTAACCTGGTGCTATTATCACAATGACCTTAACCAGCTAGGCAGTTCACAGAGCAGGCACTAAACAGAGCATGAGATGAATTTAATGGATTACTAGGGAGTATGTTATTGCAAGGAGAAGCACCTGTGGAGCAACATATTTACCTCAGTTCCACTGAATGAGCATGTTGAAAGTGAATTGGCACAGCCTTCTGCTTTATGAAAGGAAGTATTTTGTCATTCTTCATGCTTTCATTAAGAGGATTTAAGGCAGAGGATGCTGAAATGGTTCTGTGTTAGCACCAAAAAAAAAAAAAAATCACAGATTAATAGTGGAGCTTGAAAATAGTAAAGCATCTGATTTTTGCTTTTTCATCAACAAGCCTAATAAACCAGGATGAAACTATTAACATAAAAATAGACAACCTTCTGATTAAAACAGCAGCAGCCAGCCCAGCCTGAAAGAGACCTCTTCATACAGAAAGCAATTATGATGGCGAGTGTTGTCCGATTCACTTCTATTTGCAACAAACCTAGAAAATCAGAATATAACCAATCATAATTTTGCAGAAAACCTGGTGTTATTTAAAAATGAAGGTGCTCTTGATTTTTGTTATTATGATTAGTATTTTAGAAGCCCCTGAATGCACTGCAAGGTTGTACTCCTTTGAATTTCTACTCTAGGCATATACTGTAACTAAGAAGAAGTAAACCCTCAAGATAAAGTATTGTGGCATACCTCCCCAGAGGAAGGATGGATATTATCCTAGATTGTACTACTATAGTATAGTTACCTTCATTTCCTGTATCTCCCCTAGGATGGTCATCTGTGGAATAAAATATACTTAATTACTCTTCCATCATTTAACCATCTACCGCCTGGTGATGGTGACTGTAGTGGAAAGAATTGTCCTGATTTTAAAGTCAGGTCATTACAACTGATACTACTCAGATGTCCCTGCTTGGAAATTTTGTTTTGTCCTGGAAGGAATGGAAGAGTTTTCCCTCATGACGAAGCAGACCTGGTTTCCTGTTTACATGGCCTGAGCATTCTGCACGCGAGCCGTCGCGGGAGCATGTCTGTAGTGTGGCCACCCCTCGGAGCAGGGAGGCTTTTCAGAAGCTCTCTGCTGGCTAATTCCCATTTATGCAAGTGGAGCATAAGTGGTACCAAGCCCTAAATGCTTTCCTCTTTCCCCCATTCAGAAAGGGTGTAAATACATGCCAAAATCCCTCCTCATTCAGTGAAGTGCAGAGGCTCACCGGTAATTTAAGCACTTGTTGTAGGACTGGTTGTTTTCTGAGAAGAACGTGAGTATGTTGAGATTTTTTTCTTTTTTTCCCCATGTCTTGAACATTGATACCCACTGTTCATTTTGGAGAAAAGAGTCAAGATGCACTTTTCCAGGTAGATATAAGAGTGCCTCTAGAATTATCTGAAGTAATCCACTTCATTTCATCTGAGAGACACAGTTCACTTGGATGTTTTAAAAAGATGTCTTAACATGTAAACTGAAATGTTTAGACTTTTTGGTATCTGTCTTAATTTTGATATTGAGGCAGGTGTGCATTCACCATGCTGATGAGCTCATCATCCCATTACATTTTCCTTTAATTAAAATTATTTTCAATATTCCTTTTCTAGCAGAACACAAAACTTGTAGCTTCTCACTTGTTTAGTTGGTCCAAGCTCACTCATTATATATTAGGAAAGAATTTGGAGATGGAGCATGCTGGAAGATGATTTCTGCATCACACAGAGTTAAAAGCCTAATTAGACAGCTAAAGTAGCCTCCAAATATGCAGACGCTCTTTTGCACTCCAAAATAGTTGCATCAACTATCAATCAAGTGGATAAATGATGCAGACAGACAACTGAGGGTTTTCATTTGTGAGTAATATTAATTGTGGGTGTAAAATGAAAGATATAATAAGTGATGAAGGTACCACTCAATACTTGGATGAAACATTTTCTGAAGTTAGCTCCAGATGGGGAGTTCCAAGTATATTGTACTTGGGACAATTGTATAAACAAATAAAATTTCAGCTTGGCACTGACCATTGTATGTTCTTGAAAAAATATATAGAAGTGTCCATTGATTATTGTTCTTCTTGATTTTGGTTTTCCAGCCCTGTGTTCTGGTTTGCTGTTCATTAGTCTGGAGTAATTGGGCTGGGAGGGGAGCATTCAGACCTTGGTTCAACATGCAAGGCAAATGAAATATGCAGTTAACTGATACAGAGTCACAGAATTGCATCAAATGGAAACAAGTAGTGCCAAATCAAGACCACATGTTTTTAAGAGGATTATGAATTTTAGTGATATGCAGCTAAATGTCATCTATTTGCAAATAATTGAGGAATTTAAAAAAAATCCTTTTGAAGATTTTTGTGAATATAGTAATTGTAAAAACACTTGCCAGGATTTTTCTGAGGTCAGTGTGCAGAAGTCTGAAATTCAGACAGAAATGACTCTGTTCCTGATCATCCTTTCTGAATGGGACTCCTGATTGCCCTTCAATGGGGTCTGATCATTTCCCCATTGAGGACTGGACATCTGAACCACTGCTTTCAAGCAGTAATTAACCCCATGAGTTTTCAGATAAACCTTTAAGGGATTTTTTATAAATCATGTTCAAATGAATCATTCTTTATCTAAAATCTGAAAAATCTCAGAGATGCTTTCTGCTTCCTCTTTTAAAAGATTTTTAACAGCGCATTTAGGAATTTCACATCCTGTGTCTGCAGTAACTTGACAAAGGACCTCTGTATTTTCCCTTATTTAGATACGGGACAGAGCTCTTCACCTCATGTCTGTAACTGAGGTCTACATGTGGTTGCTAAGCCTCCCCTATCACATGGAAGGGTGGAGACAGGGCAGCAGTTTTCTCTGGAAAAGAGACAGATGATCATGCCAAGTTGCGGAGAATACTGGCAATGGCTTTCTTGGGAAGAGATTGAGACACCCTGTCGACAGGAGCCAACACCCATTTTGAGATGAAAAACGTTCATCCCTCTATCTAACTCTGCAGTGTCTTCTCCAGCAGGACCTTCTCTGGGAGAACACCCTCTGCTGTGTCTGGGGCCAGAGCAGATCCTGTGACTTGCTCTGCGGATCCTCAGTCAGCAGAACTGGCCCTTCCTGTGCTCTTTTTTAAATTGCATTTCTGCCTGCACAAAATGCTGTGAACAGCCAACTGGCCACAATTTAATGTGAGAATGTGAGTGAAGCAGGTTTCCCTTGCCTGCTGTCTTGTTTCCAGAGACTTTATGGTGGCATCTTTTCTTGTTTGTCTCTGCGTTGGCCTGGTCATTGTCTTCTATTGTCTGGCAGTCTGGGGCTCAGTGTCCCATATTCAGGCAGCAGGAGTCCAACAGGGCTCACATCTCCCCAGGCTGGTGTGGGAGGGCTCACAGGGAGCCTGCTGTCAGTATGTGCAGTGCTGGTTCAGGCAAGATGAAATCTGTATTCAGAAACAATATAATTTTGGCTAAATTCAAGCCCAAAGGAATCACTATATTGGGCTTTTCTCACATGTGTGTATTTTTAGACTAGATACAGTTGGGATACTAGCTTGCATAAATCCCATTTTCTTGATGGCTTGGATTTTGGTGCTTGGGACAGGGTCATGTAGATCTGTTCAGTTAAACCAGAGTAACAGCTGAATTCAGACAGGTCTGCTGTAGAGACCTGAAGCACATACCCAAGATAAAGCAATTCCCAAATCTCATTGACAGATGCAACTGAATAGTCAGTTTTAAAGCTTTTGTACAGAAGACACAAAAGATTTTTATAACTAAGCCATTCAAAATAAATTTTAAGAGCACAAAAGGATGAGAGAGTATTTCCAAATGCAAAATAAGACCTTACAGATTGCCAGAAATTTTTGGAAATTGAGGACATAGCAGTATCTCCTATCTGGATAACCACACAGAAAACAAGTGTTGTGAGGTTTGGAAAGCCTATGGAGCACAGGGATGGGATCAAAAGGCAGAGGTAAGGCAAGGGCACTGTGTGGGCTTTATTGTGTCCCAAGACTGCATCCTATTTCCTACACTAAAGGAACATATCGTGTTGGGTTTTCTCCAACAAGCAGGATATTGTTTAAGTCCTTTTTCAACAAAGTATTATCAAGTTTATTTGGGGATTTTTGTTTTGCATTTAATTGGGAGTCGCAGCAAAGTTCAGAGTACCATAGGCAGATGTTACAGGGACACGAAAGTACAAGATAAGGTGCTTCCTACCACAGGAAGGCTATTTTAATAGTTGGTTTTTAAGCTGATATTTACGAAGGAAGGAAAGTCAAAGGCAACAATAATTAATGTCATCATTATGGTGTTGATTTGCAGAGAAACATTGTGGGATTAGGAACTTAGTCATTTCAGCTTTTTAGAAGACTTCAACACCAGGTCAGGCAGCAATTGAAAGACAATAAGCATCAAAATTTAGGTGTTAGTCTTTAAATTTTATGTAAGGAACCTATACTTATATATGTAATTATATAATATATCAATATACTTATTGTTTTGTACAATAAGTGTATAGATTGCAGATGGAAAAGAGTGTTAACAAAAGGAAGGTAAATTTAAAGGTCTCACCATCTTCCCTCATTAATGGTTCTCAGCAAAACATGCTGAGCTTTGTGACTTTTTATTTATCATTAAAACACATTTTTTGTTATTTGCTGAATGGTTAAAATTTCTTTTCCTGATAATTTGGGGAGGTAGCTGTTTATCATATGGAATGATAAACAAAAGCTGCAAAAGTCTTTTCAAATGGGTTAGTTTGCAGCCCTGTAGAGCAGAGCTTCATGAGTTTATTTGCATCGTCAGGAGAATCTAAACTAATTCTATTCATGGTGGGGAGCACACGTTAATGACTTCTCTGGGTGGAGGAAGGTAGTGTACACCTCCCTTCTAACTCAGTGGTCCTGGTCTGCAAGCAGGCCAATAGATCAAAACCCCATGCTATCTCATGGTAAAAATTGAATTCATGTTCTCCCTGGAGGCTTCCATACACCACAAAAACCATTGGTGTGCTTGCTATCACATCAAACTGTCCAAATTGTCCTACTGAATTAGGTAGAAGTGGGATAGATCCCTGAGCTACCTGAGCTGGTGGGTGGCACCCCTGTGCCTGGCAGGAGGGTGGAATCGGACGATGTCTAAGGTCCCTTCCAACTCAAACCATTCTGTGATTCTGTGATCTCCCTGCCCAGCAGAACGAGGTGCTGCTGGCCAGTGGGAGAGGAAGGGAGGGAGCTCTGCTGTGAGCTGAAACAGCATTTCTGCTTTGCCAGCTTCCTCCCTGGCAGGCTTGTTCTGACTTAACAACTCTGTGGCCTTCACAGGCTTGAAAAACTGTATAAAGGAACCAAAAGAAAAGGTATTTCAAGGAATGAAATTAAGAATTGTAAGAATCTTTGAATAACTAGTGTTTTCAAACTGGGTTAAAGCAGACTTAGAGTAATCTGACATGATGTAATCCCAGTGAAGTTGCAGGAAAGCAGAAATTAAGTATTTATTTGGTATTACAGTGTCTAGTATAAGATATTGCTAAGTACTGTCAGTAACTCATTATATATTTATTTTAAAAAATAAGAACTTAAAAGAAAAAAGAAATTTGAGATTAGAATGTGGTTGCTGTACATGCATTATACATGCTTCTCCTCTGTTCCACTAATGGATCCTGACTGCCAGAACAGCGAAACGAACCATTGAAATTAGCGGAACTAAGACCCAGATCTATTAGAAATTTTCATTTGCCTCCAGTGTAGAATTTCAGTCAGATCCCTGATTTCTGCAGAGCATTTCCAGAGTATCACAGCTATGCTGTAAAATGAGTTTTCTGTCAAAGGGAACAAACGTGGTGGTAGAAGCCATTGAAACTTCTGCTTCTTAATGGCCATGCTGCAAAGACATGAAAAGGATGAAGCATCTCTAGTGGCACATCATTAGTGCTGGTGGCAAGCTGAGGAATTGCTGGGGAAAGAAACAGCAGAAAGAGACTGAGATGAAGCTGGAGTCATCATCTTGGAAATGCCACCACAATTAAACCAAGTTCTGAAAAGAACTAAAGGCAAAAACAAAAACCAAGAGGCAGAAGCCACCCATGTAGGCTTGACTACCTGATCTCACCAGGGTTTTATTACAAGTCACTGCTGAAAAATTGAACCTCTAACCTGTTAGTCCTGGTGATCTCCCACTGCTGGAAAAGTGGCTAATCCCAAAATTTTCACATTCTGAGCAAAAGTCAGAGGTGAAATGTTATTAGAGTTGGAAATGTAGTTATGGGTCATCAAACAAATAGAATATGGAATGGAATTTATGAGCCACAGTAGTTACCCTTGTAACGAGAAAAATTTTAGTGAAAATCATGTTAAAATACACTGCAGAAGTGTCAAAAATCTGCTCTTGAGTACAGAACACCCATTACAAACCCTCCAGCATTAAGTTCTGCTTCATTTTTAATGCTGCCCAAGCATGCTCTGCTTTTGCCAAAATAATGGAACTCTGAGCCTTTGCTGGGACTTTCCATATAACTGTGGCTTTAAGTTATATCCTTCAATTGTTTACTTTTTTTTCTGTTTTGGTAATGGGAATCTTTAGGGCCTGGAAAATTTGAGACACTGAAAGAACCTAAAAAATGTATACGCAGGAGAGGTTTGGGTTTCTTCTGAATTCTGGTCAGGCTCTGGAAAACAGAACCAAACCTCAGAACCAAAAATTCCTTCATGAGTTTTCAACATTTCTGCTAATGCTGAGTTCCAGGGTCTGGTTTACATTGGGAAACCTTGACTCCTGGCTCCAAAGGGTTCAATTAGTCAAAATGGTTGGCAGATGGAAAAAATAATTAAGTTCCATCCAGTGTTTTGTACAATAAAAATAGACTCAAGACACAATGGCCTTACCTTGAACTTTGCAGGCCAGCGTCACATAAAGATAAAGAGGGAGTCAGCTTTTAGGAGCTGGATTATCTACCAGCACACAAACAGTGTGAAGCTGGGCTGCAAGGGCCAGAGGCATCTGAATGTGCAGGCTGAGCATGTGATTATTACCTTAATGATTTTTTTAGCCCAGATCGAAGATGCAAATTCTGGTGATGAGAAATAACTTGACATGGATATTATGAGATTACCAAAACCTCATGATAACAGTATCAATAATCATCTGTTATTTGAAGAGCTGCTGAAATGCATGGAAATTTAAAAATATTATTCTTAGAAATCTTTCTCCTAAATGCTTTGTCTTTCCTGAAAATGGTAGGAGAGTAGATAGATAAGACTTTTCTCAAACAAATTTTCTTATGCTTAAATACACCCTTAGATGCCCAACTTCAAGAACCTGAGTTTGAAAATACAATTATGAGCCAGAAACATAACCTGTGCCATAATTTGGCATAATTTTTTTTTTTTTTTATTTCAACTATCTCATGAAATATGTGGGCCAAAGAATTAGATCCAACATTATGCACCTGATCATTCTGAATAATGAATATATTCACAAAAAACAAGAGGCATATAGGGTAGATTTGCAAATTGGGAAGTGTAACTTACTACACAAATGATTTATTATAAAATAGGCTGTAGTGAAATTTTTATGGCTGAAGCAATATTTTGGATAACAAATGATATATTACAGACAATAAAAAGTGGACAGATTCCCCACCACTGTCAATTATGGTACCTGGCAGTACAGGGTACATGGGCTTTGGAGATTTATCTCTAAGAATAGAATGAATAATCTCCAGATTACTAGGGCAGGACAGAGTTCTAGGTTGTAATATTAATAAAGTTTTCCAGAAAGTGTAAGAGTTCCACATATCCACACTTGCACATTTACATTTTTGCATCCAGTCTTGGCTGTCACTCAGGGCTGGATGTAACTGGATGCTCAACATCTAAAAGGGATGGCGAAATAAATTACACAGATCTCCAAGCAAGTCTGATCAAGATCTGAAAGGTGAGGTAAGTCTGCTTCCTATTGCTCACATCCTTCCTTTTCTTCCCTAAACTTCTACCAGGTATGATTGCCATCTCTTTCCCTTTCCTGCATCCCAGCTCTGAGGCTGCCCTGCCCCACTGGGGCTGCTCCCACCATTGCCACCCCTCAGTTTTCCATGGCAGTAGGGTTCTGTCATGTGTGAGCAGCACTGGGGATCCAGGGTGAGGACAGGAGTCTGCAGGGAGGCTCCTGATGGAATATCATGGAGTGTTTTGGCAGCACTGGTGTGGTTGAATCATGTGACTGGTGCTGTAATTCCAGCATTTTGAAGGGGTGATGTCTGTGTGTTTGTGATTGCTCTGATGGTCTAGGCCCATCTGAGGATGGCCCCCACCTTTATCTTCATGGAGTGCCTCGTGTTTGTGGTGGTAGTCCAGAAAAAACACTGAATCTATCCCAAAGCATATGGTGTTTAGAGGGATAAAGATGTTCAGCTAAGCCTGGGAATCGTTAGGTGGCTGCCTTGGAGCCAAACTGTTTGGATGGGGCTCAGTTTCTCAGCTGGCAGAAGAAGAAGAATCTTTTTCTCCTTCTACTGCCTAGATGTCAGCAGCAAACTTGCAGAGCCACCTCCCAGTTCTTGGGGATTCATGGAATGGTGGAGTGGGTGCATGTCTTGTTTGGTGAGCATTTTGTTGGTGCATGTGTGTGAGGGGGTGTCTTTAAATCTGGAACCCATTCTTTATTGTTTTATGGTTGGGGTCCAAGCATTGGATCTGTCTAACAGTCTCCTTGGGATTTTAGTGGTGGATCTTGGTATTTAAAGTAGAATGTGGCAAATGTGAAGGGTCTCAAGAGGCAGAATTTTTCCTTTGAGTCATAACAGTAGTTCACTCCACCTGAACCTCCAAGTGAGCATTCAAAGCCCTGATTTCCCTAATGTCTCAAGGGCCAAGCTTCCTGGGTTCAGCCTGTCCCAAAGCACGTGCTTCTGACTTGACACAGCTCTCCTTAGAGGCCAGGAAAAATCAATGTATACTGTTGTGTTAAACCCAGTGAGGATTAGCAGAAGGGATGTGCTAATGAATTACACGTGAATATGCTGCAGCAGACCAGTCCTACAAAGCACAGAAATAATTTGGTAGAAACCCTGCCTGATTTGATGGCTGAGCCTTCTCCTACCTGGAACCAGGGCTATTTCCTGGGATGCCACTGGCATCACTGGGGTGGTGTGAGGTGTGGTACCCTGCCTGGCGTGGGCAGAGCTGCTGCTGCACAGATCAGAGCAGGCAGCACATCTTGATGTCTGCTGAGACTCATAAGGTGAAGGCTTTGATGTAGGTCCAGGACCTGGCCCTGTGATGCAAGATGTACTGCAAAACCTGCTTTTCAGGGAGCACATCCGTAGCCATGGGATCTTCAGAAACAAAATCTTGTCCATCAGGAAGCCTGTAACAGTGATCAGTCCTCAGGATTCCCTGAAGAAGAGTTCCTTGTCCTAGATTTGACATCAGTATCCTCCACCTCCAGGATAGCCCAGGCCTGTCTCATGCTGTTAAATGAATTATCAAAGCAAAGGCTTTAGGTTTTGCTTCCAGCTCTGAAACTCTTCAGTTCCAGCACCAGTGCTGCCATTAAAAATGCTAAAATACCTATTTTTGTGATGTTCTGTAATTGAGTCTAGTTGTTATACCTCAGAAATACACTGCACTGAAAACCTCCAAGTTTTCACTAGCGGAGCAGCTATGCTAGCTGGCTAAAAGAAACTGGTGTGATAATTTTTCTGTTTTTTCTCCCACTTCCCTGTACCTAAGTACCTTCACTTTTACTTCTCAGTAGCCTGGCTCTAGCTCTTCTCTTTGGCAGTGCTCCTGTGCCCACGTGCCTGCACGCGCTCGCACAGGCTCAGGCAGATACTCGTAACCTGACTTCACACTTCATCCCTCCCCCTTGTTAATTGTAAGAAAAAAGGGAAGGAAGGAGGAAAATGAAAGTGTTACACAGAGTAATGAGGCAAAAACAGAAATCCAAGGATATGATGGTTGCAAGGGATGCCCAGAAATTTCCTTCTGGAGTCTCTTTTAATCATCTCTCATACTTGCTTCGCTGCTCTTCTTTCAGCTGCTCAGGCCAGGTTTCCTTGGTTGACTTTTACTGCCAAGTGCTATTATAACCAAACTGCTCTGATCTTTAGCCAAATCTTCGGAAAGAAGTGGGTGTGCTGAAGCATTGGTGAGCCAGTAAGGGAACTCTCTACCAGGGCTGGAATGGCAAACATGACTGTACAGATGAGAGCTGCATGAGCAGGGCTGCAGTGCTGCCATGGGGTCTGGTTTCAGCTGCTGCACACAGGGAGGAGCAGCCCTGAATGTCTAGGATATACAACCTTTAAGCTACAACCACCCAGATGCTAGCACACAACACAGATAACAAGAACCATTTTAAGGTGCTGGGTACCTGAGACAACATCTGGGTTTTGCTGACTTGTCCCTGGGCTGTGCTGACAAAGAGCTGCTGCTACTCTCAGCAGGAATAACTGAGGCTGCACCCTGAAACTTGTGCCCAGGACATCCTGGAGAGGAATCACCAAGGAGGCAGAAGGGCTCCCATTAGGCTGTCAAGGCTGCATCTCCCCTCCTCATGGCTCAGGGTGGGCTACACAGCTGTGCCTGGCCAGCTCTGGGCAAGGACAAAATCGTGGCTGGAGCATGAGGAGAGGCAGAGCTGGGAACACAGAGCCTTTACAAGTTCATCCTCTGAAGAAGGGCTGAAACACCATTTAAACATACTAATTTCTCTTAAAGATCTTGGTCCATATTAATTATTAAAAAGAATGTCTGAATGAAAGACCAAGAAACCTCCAAAATGCTATGCACAAATGCAACGAGCTTGCAGGTTCCCAGAGCTTACACCAACTCTGTGCCATACATCTGCAATAAAAGAGTCTCTATTTGCTTAGCAGATGTGCTGGAGTCATGTAGAGTTCAAATTTACCATACCCATCAAGATGCAAATCCCAAATTTCGTTTAGCATTGTCCCGTTGGTAAGGATGTTACACGCAGGTCAGGATTCTATCTCCCCCCAAGCCCTTTAAATGTGTTTATTCATTCTGTTTATTTTCATTTCCCAGTTTCCACATGTCGCTCAGTCTGATTTTCTGTTAGCAACACTGAGAGACGAATAACATATGTTACCCCACAACTGACCTTGAAGGGGAACTGAAGAAACCATCTTCCCTAGGGCTGAGATGTAATTCAGACACGAGCTTGCTCTGTAGAGGTCCTTTTCTGAAAAGACACTGCCAACTGCATCATAAGCCCTGGAAATGTTCCTGCCTGCATCGATAGCAGAGCGTGAAGTATGTACCAGGGGGATGTTGAGGATTTAGCCTTCTGTGCCATCCCTCCCTCGGCTCTCATAAGCAAAGCAAACAAATTCTTTGTGTCTTAGAAGAATTGGATAATTCAGCCAGCTTGAGTTGTTTCCTCGCAGGCCTGGCTTTCTACCTGAGGGACTAGGTTTGCTGATCCTGCCCAGGTTAAAATGACTGAAAATCAATGTGGTTTGACAGCTATGGGAAAAAAATAAATAAATGGATGTACAAACTGTTGAGCAACAAAGACTCTTCAAGTGGATATGAAGTGAGGCACAAAAAAGAAACAGTTGACTCTGATCTTCCCTACAGGCTCTTGATTCATGGCAGTCTGGCCAGTTACAGCCCTGTCTGATAGCCTTGGTCTGACTCTCCCATGGTGTTTCCCACCTCCTCACACACCCTGCTCAGGAAGAAGTCACAGGAGGACTGTTCAACTCCCCCCTGTCCTTGGCTGGCTGAGCTGGGCACGTCAAACAGGAGATGGTTATGTCTGTCCTGTCTGAGCCCTGATGTTGGAGCCTGGCATGGTGGTGCCCACTGCCCCACTGCTGAGCTCTGTTTGCCTTTGAAACAGAAAAATGTGGAAGTCCTCATCTGTGGAGCACAGCTCCTGAGGACATCTGGGTGGGGAGGGGGAGTTGGGGGTGGCTCTGTGGAATGAAGGTGTTGTGAGAACTTGTGCAGAATGGGGCAGTAATGCTAAGCTCCTGGTTAGACCCACTTGCATTAATCTCCTGGGTGAGTGCTCCAGAGCAAGGTCTGAAAAACAAGTCTAGGTTTAACTCTGAGTCAGTTATCTTGTCACAGCTCCCACAGGCCACCTGGATGCTCAGAAGCTGCTGAATTAAGAAACCTCCATGCCAGAGGTTCCTTCTCTGCCTGTCACCCCCCACAAATATCAGCCACACGGCATTGACCTCAGAAGTTCATATAACTTCCCCTCCTTTTCTCAGAGTACCAATTCTTTCTTTAGGGAATGTGATCACTCTGTTTCCTACAGCAATTCAGAATTGAATTATGTTTTTGAAACATTCAAAGCATTCTCAGTCACATGGTGTGATTCTGGGGCTGTCCTGTGCAGGGCCAGAAATGAAGATCTTTGTGGGTCCATTCCAACTCAGGATATTCTATGATTCTATGATTTTCCCCAAAGGTTGAGCAGTTTGGGAAGGGGCAGTCTGCGTGAGCAGGTATCAGAGTCTGCCTCATTAGCTTGGTGTCACCCTCTGGTGAAATCTCAGATCAACATGGAACTGCAGCACAGAGAGGAGATAAATGTTACATTTAGCATGACTTGACAGTTCTGACACATAGAAACACTAAACATGTACCCTGACAAAATCCTACAGTCACGCCAATTTGAATCCAAAAATCTGCCTCCTCAGTTAGTGCTTAGTAACAATTTCATATCATTTTCCCCATGTAATTAAAATGTCTTTCCTGAGCCAATTTTTTTTTTTTTTTTACAGTAGGCAATTCTTATATAAAACTACTTTTCTCTTTAGTTCTGTCAGTTTAATGTAAGTTTTCAGTTGTGTTTGGAGACATCCACATTGGGAGTGATGGCATTTCCTATCCTGGTGCTGTGGTTGTAGGGAAGGAGGAAAGTAAACAGTGTACCTGGATTTCAGCTAGACCCAGTATCAGCTCAAGTTCTAGATTCAGAAAATGTTTCCACAGGTTTATGGATACTACCTGTGGCTGGCAATGGATAAAGGTAAAGTGTCACCAGTGAAGCTTTTAGGAAGGTTTGTTAATGCCCATGGCAGCCCAGTAATAATCTCCTGTCATGACATCTGTGTTAATGAGAGGTGAACAGGGTCACAAACACATTTTCTTAATAGTTTCTTACTGTGGGTTTGATTTTGACTGCTTTTACTTTTTATTTCAGCTCACCCATGACTCTTGCTCTCCAGCAGCGCTCAGCAGCTCCTGGGAGACCTGGAGCTCCCCATGGCCATCCCCTTCTGCCACTCTGAGGTTTAGACATCTTTCCTTTGTTCCTTTCCCCCTTCACTTCTTCTCCAAATAGCTGCATTTCAGTTTAGTTCCACTTTTGGAAATGTGGGTACCCATGATCTCTTAGATGTGCCAATGGGCTCACTGGCATTAGAGGTCAGGGTTTCTATCACCACCCTAAAAAATGGACTTATTGGAAAAGGAACAAAGCTCAGAAAACAGCATTTTAAACCTGTCAAGTCTGATTTACAGAAAGCTTCCATGATCTAGAAAAGAAGCAAGCAATGATTGCATTCTACTCCACCCTAATTTTAATTATAAAAAATGCTAGTATAGTTTTCCAGTTGACATCCCTGTATAGGAAATAAGTAGAGTTGGAGTAAATCTTCCAAATAAACATATTTCTCAGACATAAACATGATAAATCTTTTCTTTTGAGAAAGATATAAAGAATGGTTAACTTAAAATATGCATATAATAACATATTACCCACAGCTTCTCATGTTTAAAAGGATTCCATATGCTGGGAAAACCCATAAAATAAAACCCAAGAAATGCTGCATCCTCTTTCTATTAATTTGAAACAGTCACTTAATTGGAAAAAGGAAAAGAGGGAAAAAATAAAGAAAACTGGTAAAACTAGAATTATTTTATTTTTTCTTAGAAAATCCCAAACAAATCAGTAACTCCAACATTCCAATCTCTTCATCCTGTTTTTAGTGGTGTATTAATATGTAAACTCAATACTTCTGTTGAAAAATAGCTTTGGGTAAGGAAAAAATGGTAGCAAATTCCAGGGTGGCCTTACTAGCATTTTTGATTGAAAAAACTTGGAAAAATGTTGTTGTTTTAGGACGATGAGAAGTGCTGCCATCTCTTGTGGTTTACCCAGGATTGTCCCAAGTTTGACTGTTGTCTCTGGTTTGGTTTAAAACCTAAAAAGAGGCCAGTAACTGTGGCTCCTTCTCTTCCCCATTCTTGCCCCATATTTAATGAGTAATTGATTTTAAAATAGTCCCACTGAAGATGATTTCTGTTTTAGTACCAGGGATGAAACAGTCTACTTTTCCTATTTTTTTAAGAGGAGCTTATATCTCCATAAAGGTGTATTCCTTTTGGACTTTCAGACCTTGGGCTGCAGAGCTGGGGAACAGACTGGGGCTGGGAGGACTTGGGCTGATTATTCTTTTGACTTGGTTTATGAACTGGAGAAAATAATTTGTGTTTCGCTTTACTTCATTTGTGATTCCCCCTATTTTGTCAGATATTTTCACATGGAGAGCACTTGATAGACAGATGCTGTCACTCCCTGGCAGAACTGTTCCTCCAAGGAACAGGGCAGAGTCCAAGACCTTCATGACTTTTCAAGACACCAACATGGGGATGGGAACTGTCCTGTATTATATCACAGCTCAATGGTCAGAGCCCTTCCTTGCAGACCTCTTTCTCAACTGTCTGCCTTCAGTTTGGGCTATTTCCACTTCTCGTACATCACTGTCCTGTGAAACTTTTGATCTTGATCAGTTGTGGATGCCCCATGCCTGGAAGTGTTTAAAGCCAGATTGGATGGGGCCCTGAGCAACCTGGTGGAGCTGGAAGTGTCCCTGCCTTGGCAGGATGTGGAATGAGATGAGCATTAAGGTCCCCTCCAACCCAAACAATTCTATGGTTCTATGCTATTTGGGCTTTTGGCTTTTCAAAGGGTCAAGGTTCCCACCCAGCTTCAAATTCAGAACTCCTCATGCCCCAGAGCAGAGCTGGGGACATGCCAGGCAGGGAACGTGGAGCTGCACAGACCCACACCCTGTGCTGAGCACCTGCAATTAGACAGGGGGTTAAACCAGTCCAGTGTCAGCCAGACAGTGCTTTCCCAGTGTGGGGAACCCAGATCCCTCTCTGTGCCCACTGAGGGGCTCACCTGGGGTTGTGGTGGAGGGGTTAAAGTGGGCTGGAACAGGCTTCAGCTGCGTGCACAGCACAGTGGGGACTGGGCTGGACCAGCTGTGAGTTCAGCTATTCCCCCAGTCAGCTAGAAAAGGGCTGTGTCTCCTGCACTGGGATTAGCATGGGGGGGAGATAGGTTTTTATCATAGGGAAGGAGGTGGAAAAAAACTGTGTTTGACTGATTCCTTGCTGAGCAGTGTCTGGGGAGGGTCCAGGCTGTGCAAAGCTGTCCTGAGAGGAGCTCTCTTGGCAGAGGGGTTAAGAGAAGCCTGACCTGCTGACTTCTTCATTTAACATCCAGGCTGGGGAGATACTTGTTTAGCCCAAAATCTTGGGTGAGGCAGTCAGCTGGAGTTCAAGATCCAGGGACTTAATGTCCCATGACTGAGTGTAGCTTGTTTGACCTGTAGTGCAGATCTTGAGAAGAGGGAGCAGGAGTGTTTTTATGGTATGTGCTGAGCCTGCTCTCCCTGACTCAAACACCTCCCGGAAAATGAATAATTGAACATACATGTGACTATGTATAGACCCTTCTTCAAACAGAACCTGATTTGGGGGTGGAATATCTTCCAACTTCATAGACTTTTTCTTCTTCTAACTGCACGGGACTGGCCATAAAATCTATAGGGACGTGGTTGTGTAGCAGGGAGCAGGCTTTTCAGCCCACGCTTTTCAGTCTGAGAAGTGGCCTTCAACTCTGAATTTTTTAAGCTAAGCAGTGTGGTGAATTTCTGCCTTCAAACTGAGCTGGAGTAGAAGGAAAAAACAAATTAATTCATATTAGTTTTTTAAAAAATATTTTTTGCCAAGCCACACTGCTCCCTGCTAAAATCAAGTGATGTTACTATTGGCACAGCGGGTTTAAACTCACTACTGGGTTTTGCATGTTTTAGTAAAGGATGAAACTGATTGAATGAGGTTGTCTATTAGTTGCAGTAGATCAGCAGTTTCTTCTTTGTAGTGATGCAACTGATTGTTTGCTGAATAATACAGTGAGAATAGACTCAGCCTGCAAACCCTGTAAACTGACTGAAGAAAAAGCAATGTCCTTTTTTTTTCCCAATTGCTTCCAAGCCAGTAGCTGCTTCTAATATTCTTGTATCCAGTGTAAGTCCAGTGCTGCTCAAAACACATATCTACTATTTGTCAAGAGCTGTATTTATTAGGAGAAAAGGATGTTGAGGAAAGCTGAGTGGAAACAATATAGGAGGGTTGGTTGTAGAACTCCCTGGGCTGCATTTTGGGGCATCTTGGTTCAATTCCTGGCTGTGCTACATCCCTCTTCTGTGACTTTGGAAAAGTCTCTCAGTCTGCTCAGTCTCAGTTCCACACTGGTGCAAAAAGAAGTAAAAAGAGGTACCATTTTATATGCAGTAAATACTGAATAAATGCCTATACTATGTATGAAATTTATACCTGTATTAAGTGGCAAAGCAAGAACCAATTTTGCAAAGACTTTTGTGATGCCCAGGACATGGGGTTCTGATTTCACAGTGCAGCAATGGCAGTGCAAAGCCCAGATTAATTCTGACCTTCTAATTCTTGACAATGTTTGTTATCTGAATGCTGAGTTTAAGTAGATGCTTATTTTTAGCCTGTACATTAGTGGGCGAGGGAATGAAAGGGGAGGATCTCCCACACCAAGTGGGTTTTTTTCAATGTAAATGCATGTCGCATAACATTATGGACAAATAAAGGGTTCTTACCACTCATAAGGTGTTATGGTAATCCTTCACAGAGTCCTTTTAATGAATAAACCAGGGATGCTTCATGAGTCGTTTATTAAGGGTTAATGATGTATCTTCTCTCCTTGGCATCATTCCCAGCCTAAATCAAGCCTGCTTCATCTCATATGGATATGAAAGACAAACTGTACAGATTGAAAACATCTGTATACTGAGTGAATGAACCACATGGCAGCAGTGTCATGCAGAGATTTACTTAAAACTGTCCCCTTTTGTTTGACTTTAGAGGAACAGCACAAATAAATACAGTAGGTTCTGTTTAAACAAAGAGGACTCTGATCAATAGAGGTTTGTATAGCTTACGACCTTCAACTATAAACAAAAAATTGGGGTAAACCCCACAAGTCTCAGGTCAATTGCCATCTTATTTACTTTATTACGCCACTAATGTTCTAATCTCTCTTGCATATAAAATGCTTTATACAAGCCATCTTGCTTTGCTTCTCCATTTTCACCAAAGAAAAGGGAAGGTTGTGTTTGATTCAGAGCAACCTGTGAGTGTGGGTATAAGTGTGCTGTGAATTGAGGATATTGTGAACTTACAGCAGAGAGCACAGACAAACCAGTTCAGGCAAATTCCACATTCAAGTAAATTTTAGTTGAGGTTCCTAATAGTTTTTGGTGCTTTTTGAGAGGCTTCAGGCATCCTCAAAGAAAAACAAAATGTTTTTTTGTCTCACCATAGCTAGACCTGGGCACAAGAAATATGACAGAGGCAGTGCCATATAGAAAGTAGTTGGTTTGTTCTGGCTGTGAGCAGGGGTTATCCCTTGGAAACACTTGAAAACATTTGCAAGTATCTGCTAGGGACTGACCCTAGCTGCAAGCCTTTATTATTATTATTTTTGTTGCTGTCTCCCAGCAAGATTAAGTAATTCCAAATACTGAGGGGATGACACTCCTGCATGAGTTCTGCCCTCATATCTCCAAATAGCTAACTTGAATTGTAATTACTTTTCTACTGGCACATTTTCTCATTTTCTAGAGGGGAGAGACTATTATCTTAATCTGTTTCTGTCCATTTTTATCTTCCCTGGATAACTTTTAATCCATTTGGTCAATTTTAACAGAAGACAAAAAAGGGGAAAAAATGTGCCTATACCAGTTTGTGAATATAGGCAGCAAGGCAGAGGAGAAATATTCTAATCATGCCTTTCCCAGTGGTTGAATCTACAACATGAGCCTTCATAAGGCATCAGAGGGGCCAGCAAGACACACAAAGCCAGGAGAACCCAGATTTATTAGCTTTTCTGCTCAGCTATTCAGATGTTTTTTTTTGCTGAGGACATTCCTGTTCCCATTGACACCAATGTTTTCAACTTCAGTGTTATCAGCTCTAATCTAGGAAACACTTCGCTACTGCTTCAAGTGCATTTTCTTGTGGAATTCAAATCCTTTGGGGGGATAATGTAGGGGTAAGTCCCACTGGGCACGTCTCTCCTTAGAGATTTGAGAGATTTGGAGGGACACTTCTGGACATTGTCTGTTTTTGAATTTATGTTGAATTATTATGTTTATTTTTGTTAAAATGCAAAGAACAGTGGGGCACTGCTTGCCTACCTATACTCTCATTCCACGAGCCAGGTGACTTTTGCTCCGTGGAGCCTTGTCTCAGCCTCACACCTCGCTGGGAGAAAACCTTCCAGACGTCTCAGTTTTGCAACTGAGTAGTCGTGCCCTTGTCGTGCTGCCAGCATTTCCTCACAGCCTGCACTCAGGCCCAGAAACGAGAGCTGCAAGTCCCAGTCTCAGCACAACGTCTCCCCCATCATTAAATAATTGAGCTAGTCCTGCAATCTGGAGACACTACCTCATAGCTGGTGGGTCGCTGGCAGCAGGTTTGACAAAACCCTTCAGGGATGGCTACTGGAGGCTCTTTCCTGGCAGGTCCCAGCTTGGTTTGTTGGGTCAGTGGGGAGACAGACAGGGCTCGCCACGCCCGGCCCGTGCCAAGCCACACTGGCCAAGATTGGCTGAGTTCTGGCTGTACCTTCCAGCAGAGTTAGAAACACTGAAGAAGGGGTTGTGGTCCATCGTTGAAGAAAGAAAGAAAATTTAGGTATTGCAGCCTTTGGGAGATGCTGTTTTGCTGCCCTCTAGGCAAAGATTAAAGCTTAAAATGTGGAAACTACAGAAAATGCTGTCCTGAGCACACCAAAGCAAAGCAAAGGGTTGGGAAGGTTGAAAGGCTTTTTGTGGGACTTCATTAAGGTGTGAGTATAAAATCTGTAAAAAAGATCTCTGGGCTCAGATAAGGAAGATCCAGTGGTGTACAACAAAGAATTATCAGTAAAGGCATCATAATTATGGAGTTCTTTTATATTAAAATGATGTCATGTAATAGGTTGAAGAACAAGAAATAAATAAGCTGTGCAGATCTCCTTTATCTAAATAATTGTTTTCTTATGTGTTAGGCTGAAAAATGCTCATATATTTCCAGTCCTTTAATGGCAAAAATGTATTCAATAAAGACTATGAAACTATTTTAACATTTCAGTAGTGTGCCTCATCTAGTGAATCCCAGAGTGCATCACTGAAATGCAAATTTGAGAGAACCATGGAAATAGAGAACAGGATATAGAACGAGGGCTTAATGGAGAGTGTGTCACCACAGGGCTCTATGGTGAATATATAACCTCATTTTAAAGTGTAAGAACTATTGTATGGAGATTTAGATATTTTTAAACTAAAATATATAATTGTATGACTTCAAGTGTTGAGTATTCTCTTACAGAACTGTTCCTTGAGGATAAATCTTCATTTCTCTCATGTGAAGAGCTATGCTGAGATCTGCCTGTGGAAAATTACTTTCTAGGAGCAAGAATCACAAAGGACCTTTGCTTTCAGGCTTTTGTCTGAGGTCCACAGCATAATGAGCAAAATGGAATGAAGGGTATTAACCTTTGGAAGATGAAAGGTAATGAGGACTGAACCAGTGCTCCCCGTGGTTAGACCACAAGCTCTTATGAAAGCTTTATGATTGTTCTGTTTGTGTATCTCAACAGTTCCTAGGGAGACATTTCCATATGTCATATGTTATTGGATGAAATATATATGTAATAGTTGATCCTGAAGTGTTAAAGTCTCATCTCTTAAACCAAAACAGATACAGTGACCTTAGGAACAATTGGCTCTTGACTGCTACCCACACGATGCAGAAAATATTAAGGAGGTGGAAAATGAGCTCAAGTTTCTAGTTTCTGTTATTTGTGAATCAACACATTATTGTGCTGTGAATGTTTGCTTCTCTTTTGTCTTTGTAGGCAAAAGATGAAATTATTTTCTCAGTTTATCAGGAGAGAAGAGACGCTTTGGAGGTAATTTGGAGAATACCAACAGGCAGTAACCTTTTCAACAGGGCTTCAGTGGTTTTGTGCTGGTCTAGGGCACAGAGGCAGCTTTGCTGTGAGCTGCAGGAGAGCTGTGAGCTGTGTGACCTTCCCCTATTTGCTCAGTGGGGGCATGTCTCCCTGCTGCTGTTGGATCTTTTTATCTGCTTATGCCACTGGTGACCATGACCCCCTTCTTTCTCATCTGGCCTCAGCACTGACCTGCCTGACTCTGAGCTGCATTAGGGCTCGTTTGAGTCACTGGATTTCCTTGGCTGCCAGGGCTGGGATTCCCTTTCATTCAGCAGTGCTTACCTCAGGCCACAGCCAGCGAGCAGCTGTCCCTTCTCTCCTCCTGTTATCTGCACAAGAGCCATCCACGTCATTTGTAGTATTTGTAAGTTTTTCAGAGCTTTCAGTTTGTGCAGGATCTTGGAATGTATTTATCATTCCCTGCATTCTTCTGAAAATAGGACATTAAAAGGTGCTCTTTGTAGATATCTGCTACACATGAACAGATTCATGTGTATCTACGATTTAATTTGTCCTGTGGCTTGGTCACATTGTTTCACTGAGTAGTATGGATGTTTGACTGTGGTCTGGTGAACCAGAAGTGCACTGTGAGAACAGGAACAGGTTAGGTATACGGCTGGTTTTCACTGAAGAAAAGATGGATATTTAATGAATGTGCATTAGTGGAAGGATTTGCATAGCAAGAATGAGATTAACCTGCACTTTTGGAGTGTCTGGGATGAAGTAGGTTCTCCCTGGGGGAGAATATGGGATACACCTCTGAGATGCTGTAATCATCTCATAATGAATCTCAATAATGAAATATATTTATCCAGAGGTTCCGCTCAGCCTAAGCTTTCCCAAGAACTGAGGTTTGGAGTTAATTCCCAGAAGAAGTGTTGGATTAGGTAGAGAAAGGAAAGCATTCAGGGAGAGCTGCTGAAAATGCAAAAGAGTAAATAGTCACCCAGTCTTCTCACAACTCCATAGCCTGCAGTCAAAAAAGGTCCCCCCTAGCAAAAAAGCCTGTGTTTTAATAGATGTGCTACCAGCAAATAAGCAGTTTATGAGCCCAAACTCACTGCCACAGCCACAGTTTTTAATGAAGAGCATCCCTATATGGGTACACAGGAGGCTTCCTGGGGGCACAAGCATTGGGACTGTACCCTCAGAGACTGAATTCTCTCCATCTGCAGGGGCTGTCAGTCCCCAAACACACAGGGGCAGCTCTACAGCTTCTTGAGATACCTTTAGACTTTTCCTCAAGCCCTTGCTGTGCTGGGGCTATATCAACATTTGGGATATTTCCATCAGCACCAGATTTAAGGTGTAAGAGTATTTCCCCCCTTATGCTTACACCAGACTCTCATGGGCTGGTGTCATTGCTAATGATCCCAGAATGGCAGGACTTTGAATGCTGGAAAGGATGAGTTGAAGGAAAGAAAAATTTTAAAAATAAACAGAAAATTTGGTATCTCTCAAGAGTGGTGGAGGCCTTGCTGCTGGCAAGTAAAGGCAATGGCACACAGCGTGTGCTTTTTTGGCTCCTCTAGTTGGTTTAAAATTTCAGCAAGAGGTTATTGCAATGATGAGACAGTTCAGTCCAAATTGCTTTTACCCTGACAAAGAACTGTTTATCTCTTTGGAAGATGAGGACTCATCAGTGCTGGAAAGATTTCATATACCTGGTCTCGGGATCTCTTTCTCCTCAGCTGCTGGAACATGAAACCTTCCAGCTGCCTCTCAACACACTTTGCTCAGAGAGGAGAAAATATTACGAATGAACGTTTCTAAATCCCTCATTCAGTGTACTGAGGGCCAGAGCCTGAAGTAAGACTCCTGATAAATATGGGGATCCAAATCTGGCCCTCTGAGAGCTATCATCCATTACACACGAGCGAAGGAGCGGCCTGATGTTAAGATCTGACTGCTCATTGCAAAGCTTATTTTGTTACATCAGCAGGCCACAAGGTTCAATAAACTATGTGGCCTTTATCCGTTCCATATGTACTGGCTGCCTCCTGTAGTTTCAATGTATTTACCCTGTATATGAGCTTTAAGGGAATCTGATGTCTTTAGACAGTAGAAATGCAGATAATTCTCCAGTTTGTAAAACCCCATTTAAATTTGATTCTGCATCAAAAAATAATGCCAGTAATTGCAATTTTTGTTTTCGAGATACAGGCTTCCAGAGGGGCTTGTGACTCAGAGGATTTTATAGGCATTGAAATTTGATGGATTAATTGTTAATAAGTTAGATTGGGTAAGTGAATACAAACATCATACTGAGTTTCATGTTTACATTGGCTCCCAAATGCTTTTAAAGGGCAGTTTTGGACTGAGATGCCTGACAGAATTTTTTGAGTTTTGGAGTTTTGTACCTAGAAAGTTATTTAACTGGAGAACAAACCCTGCAGACATCACCATCTTCTAGGTGGTTTTCTTTTTCGGTTTTGTTTTTTTTTTTTTTTTTTTTTTTGTTTTTTCATCGTGTTATCACTATCTCCTATCAGGATCTCACTGTACAATAGTGACCTCTGATGTAAAGGAATCAGGAGTGCCACTTGCAAGCCCAACCATACAGCTTTGCTGAGCAATTATCAGCCTATTCAGCAGCAGCTTAAAGGGAAGGGATGTGTGCACACCCACACGTACACACACAGACAACTGGAAAGCTGGTGATAAAATAAAATTGAGGACCACAACACTGAAGGATCTGGAGCTGTTAATTTTTATAGCTGATACAGATACTAATATTTTATGAGGGTTGGAACTATCAGTATAAAAAAGTAATATCTAGCCTTACCCTTTTTGTTTTAATACAAAGATAAAACTATCACTCGAATAGAGCAGCATTATGGTTAATAGACCTCCTCTTTATGGACAGACCTATCTTCCTGTTTCCTTTTGTCAATATTTATAAAAGCAGGAGGATATTTGTGCCTAATCCTATCCAAAATCCATGGGTTGGTTTCTTTAAAGAAGCATCTCCTCTGCTCACTTATATCTCAAGGCATATTTCAGCTAAATAGCAGAGCTGGACTGATCCTAGGCAGATTTTATGTGTTGTAGTTTGTGAAATGATTCCCTTTGCATCAGTGCAAACTCTGAAGTGACACTGGGAAATTGAATAAGAGACTTTCCTCTGCAGAATTTACATGACTCCAAACATCTGAACTCCTCAAAAGTGCTGTGACCTTGCTCTAGGGACACACCAGGGTGTCCCCTTTGAGTGCTCTCCATCATATTTCAGAGGTTCACAGCTACCCCAGAGGCAGCACTGGTTGGGTGTCTTTGCAGAGGCTACAAGATAGTCCTTGAGATCAGGGGAATGAGTTGCAATGGGATGGAAGAGAATTTGGGGAGAATGCTGGTCCAAAGTTGTGTGAGAATTCTATGCCCATGACCCTTTAAAAAAAATAATATTATACCTTAGGAGTAATAACACAAATACTTATTTCCATCTTACTTGGCAGAGGTTATTAAAGACATAATAAGTTGAAGAAATGTGATATTATATTGGATGCAGCTTTAAGAAATGTGTTGATATACTTGAGTGTCTCCTTGCTCTACACATTATGTGCAGAACATAATTTTATGCATAGAACAAGGGCAATTTCAGAGGCAGGATGCAGAACTGGTACTTGGGTGATCCACACAACCTCAGACTTCCTCTGTGACTTTATTTACCCCTTATGACTGTTTGACAGCCTTTATAAATGTGAAAAAAAATGTGCTCCACAGGGAAGTTATACTTCAAGGCACAACAATTTGAAAAGTTTTCAAGTATTCATGTGGTGGAGGTCATGCAAACGTATGGTTCAGATTCCTGGAAAATGCTACTAGTTCTGAGTTGGTTTCAGGACATTAGTCATTACCTAAAACTTGCCATAAACAGAAGGACACAGAACAATCTGAGCTCTAAACTGTTCTCATGAGATCTTATTCTTTATATTTTCTTATGGAATTTTATCAAAAATTGCTATAAGCCTGAGGAAAAAAAAAAAAATCTTAAGAAACTAATAACTTTAAAACTTTCAATGGATTAATCTCTTCCAGTTTCTGAAAAAGGAATTTTCCAGAGTCTTTGCAAGCCCAGCACTAACATTTTGGAAAAACACATATGTTTAGGAAGTACTTGGATGATCTGTAAAGTTGAGTGACTTCTTCAATATATTGAAAGAAAGATGTGTATGCTTTGTAATCCGAGTCCTGGCTGGGCATCAAGCTTCCCATAAGGCATTCTGTCCTAGCAGCAGCCAAGAGTCCTGATACTAATAACGCTCCAAGAATTCAAGGTGTTCGTTAATATTCAGCTCTAATGAATGCAGCATGTGTTTTGGAATAAACTACATGCTTGAATGAGGACCTCTCATTCAAGAAGGTGAGGTGCATAGTAGAGTGATTAGACTTGGCAAAAAGCAGTTGTTTTGTGGGAATGACACCAGCCAGGTAATTGTCAATGCTCAGCACGTGGCTCCTCCGGCGTCGCTCGCAGAGGCAAGGGGCTGAGCTGCTTGGATGTCCCAAACCATGCTCCACAGGTCAATCCCAAGGGAGTGCCATGACTGAGAAGTCCATGCAGGCTGGCACAAATCTGCTTTGCATTACAGAATGATTGTCTCAGGCTTGATACACGTTCAGATGAATGCTTGGCCTTTTTCACCTGATTTGTTAAAATTCTACTCGCTTCCAGTAAACTGAAAGTGGCTCAGCTTTTTGGAGGCCATTTGTTAGAGCTTCAGCTACACCAGGTCAGTCCAGTAATCCACATGGGCCATGCAAAACTTTGAATTTTCTGCAGCAGGCTGGGGCAGAGGAATAGAAACTAAACATTTCTCTTTTTGAGACCTAAAAATCCACCAACTTCAAAAAAGGTCTTGAGTGTTCAAAGCAAGCAGGATCTGTTCTGCGGTAATCACTTAGGTCCAGCTGCCTATTTCCAGTAGTGAACATGCAAGGGAGATGTTTCCATCCTGATATGTGCAAGTTTGGGGCCAAAATGTCTTCAGTTGCTTAATGGGCTATTTGGGTGGAGGCCCTCATTTCCATGCAGTTGAAGAGAGGAGATGATCTTCACACAGGGAAGTGAGATGTTCTAACACCCTTATCTCACCTTACATAACTCCAGATGTTAATCATCAAAAAAAAAAAAGAAAAAAAAAATCCAACCTTTTTTAATATTAGGGAGTGAAATGATAAGGCTTGACTGAATTTTTCAATTTTCCTTTGATAAACCTTAACTTTGAGATGCCTCAGAGGTGGATTCACTAGACTTCTTGGTAACCTTCAAATGTAATTACATCAGCCTAAGCCTATAATACATTAATTTTTTCTCCTTATAAAGCACCTTTGCATTAAATTTAGAGTGGAGATTCTTAAAGAATTAATAGGAAGAAAGTATTTGGTGCTCTGTTTTGGAGGAAGAAGGCAATGTTTTTAAGAAATAGTAGTCTGGAAGAATAATCAAAATATATTCATAGCATTTAGCAACAGTTTAATGAGTTTTCAGCTTTTCCATTTCCTGTGAACCAACTTCATCAGCCACCAATACTCCTAAAAAGTGATTTGAAGTGATTATTTGCTTTGATGCTATTAAAAGTAGAGCAAATGCTTCTGAAATCAGTATGGAGGGGATTTTCAAAGTGAAACCTTTTTTTTTTTTTTTAAAGTATGACTGCATGTCTCTATAAAGTTGCTTATGGTTCTACTTTCCACACCCTATAAATAATAATAATAATAACGACTGAAAATAACAAAAGCTTCCCCCTCAGACCAATTGACTTCAATTTTCTTTTCACGGTATTATTCAGTTTATTTAATCTTTACACTATCTCTGACTTGCCTCTGGATTTCAGACACATGTATGCAGATAATTAGCATGGATGCAGATATTGCACAAGATGGTCAGGCTTATCAGATACTGCCAAGTCTAATCTGTCAGCAATTTTCAGTTTCTTTTTAAATTTCCACTTTCTAATAACAGTAGAAATTCTTCAGGGGATGGTCTCCTGGTCTCCCCTCTGCAACTGGGGCAAGAAAATCTCAGGAGATGGGACATAACTGCAGAATGAGCACTTCAGGAAAGGCTCCGATCTGCATGCCACACCTCTGCCCTCTCTTGTATACAGTGAAAAGCCTGTCAATGTTATTGTAAATCACAATGTCTCAGTCCAGAGAAAACATATTTTGCACCTCATCTGGTCTAAATATTGAGTTTACGAGTGAATGTTGCTTTGCATTATGTGTTATAGATGCTTTATGTTTATTTAAGAACTCAGTTTGCAGGAATGTTTTCCAGACGTGCGGTTTACCGCAATAGACAGTTGTTGATATTCTGATCCCAAGAGCATTAGAATATGTTTAGAAATTGCGACACTTTTAAAACCAGATGTTCTACATAAGCTACACAAAAAATGGGGGTGGGGGAACAAATAGAACTGTAATTTGGCATGAAAACAGCCTGTGTTAAAGCAAGGGCAAACACATACCAAGTGAAATAAACGTGGTGAACTGCCCTCAACCCTTTCCTCTTTTTGTAAGTAAGTATTTTAACAAAAGATGGAAAATCCCAACTCCCTGATGGTGTGGGAAGGGGAAAGGAAGGCTTTCAGATCCAGGTTTGCATCTGAAGGAAGCTGCTGCATCTTGTTCCTGGGATGGATCAAACCAGAATGACAGAGCTAGGCAACTTCAGGCGAGGAAAGAATGCAAATCTGGATTCAGTGCCCAGCACAGAAATTCATTTTCTGTGTGTTTCTAAAGGTAAATGATCTTCTCTGGGGAAACAAAGATTTGTCCTGCATAGTGAATTGGCACAGTAAGGCTGCTCAAGCAGCCAGACACTGGTGGCACATTCTGCCCTGTCCTGCAGTATGATTTGACAGAGATATTTGTGTGAACAGGTGGGGGATCATCCTGCACCAGGCATGGTCTCAGGGACTGAAGTATCTCAGACTGGCTCTGCCCTGGGTCTCTACTGGGAAAGCTGGTTGGGCAGCTGAACAATCTGGACTCAGCCATCATCAGCTGATGATAAACTGCCTCTTTCCATTCAATCTGTTGCTGTTTTTCCTTCTGACTTTGAACATTTTCCTTTCTTTATTATAAAGCAAAAGCACAGTTTCACATACACCAACCTTGACTTGTTTATAGTCAAGTTTGACTTGAGTCATATTACTCTGAATTATTTGTCCCCTCCTATCACAAGTTAACATGCATTGGGTGATCAGTGACACTATAGAATAGAACCTATAGTAAAAATAAGACCAACTGACAGCCAAAAGGAAAAGATGACTAAGGCATCTCTGCTTTTCTTTGCAACAGAATCACACAGTGATGGAAATGCTACCAGCAAGTCTGAAGGAAGTTGCCCAAAACATGTTGGTTTAGGTAAATAAAGCAATGTATGCTTGCCCAAAGGGCTTAAAATATTATATTTGTAATATAAAAGTAATGCAATGTCTGACAAACCTCCTTGTTCAAAAGTGGTTAAAGGAATGCTGCAAAGAAAACTGATGGGCAAACAAAGTTTTGTCATTAAATTTCCTGAGCTTTGAGAAACAGAGCTGTTTAGACTTTCCTTTATCTCCTCCAAACAGTAGCAAAGCTACTCTGCACATGGATGCTGCGTTTTACCAGTTTGCTCTGATGTATAGGAAAAAGCACATTTATGAGTCTGTGGTTCATGGGAAGGCAATTTACCTGTGTTAGTAAAAAGGGCCAAACTGCCCTCCCAGCTTAGTCACCCTGCCTGCCTTCTCTGAACAGAGGGCTCCTGCTGCCTTCAGTGGATGTTGGACCAGTTCCTTAGTCCAGCTTCAAAGAATTAGTGCAGCAGTAGGATCTGCCCACTGATTCATTCATGCTCCTCATGAGTAGCTGAAAAGCCAGCTCTGAAACTCTTCCTAGGTCTGCCTCACCAAAGACAATTTATGGCGGAAGCTCATGTACATATTTATTTTGTTGCTAAAGAGTTTGCTGGCATACTTCAAAGTGTGGGCTATTACCTGTTCAGGTTTATTGCCTGCTCAAGTGAATTATTGCCTACCTGAACAGGCCTGCTGAGCAATAGTTCAAATTAAAACGTGTCATTTATCATGTTCACACCAATCCAAAATGACCACAAAACCCAAGGTGTAATTATTGCCAGGCTCTGACTGCAGAGCTATCATAGCCAATGCTCAACCAGTGGGGAATACTGGTTCCTCTCTTCGGAGGAAATCTGCTTCCTTATTCATAATGAACACATCTGACCCTATCATTAACAGCAATATTGTTTCAAATGCTGATATGCACCACGGAAACTAACTTTGAAATATGGGGGAAGGATGTAACATGGATTCCATCCAAGATTAGTTTTTCAGCAAAGTGCAGTTTTAGACCCAACACTTTTCATTAAAATTTATTCTAAAAGCAAGATTTGCACTTATCAACAGTATCCAGAAATGAGGTTGCCACACAGTCTGGAATGGTGGGGCTATTTTTATTAGTAACATTATTATTATTATTATTATTATTACTACTATTATTTTTTACCACAATTCAGAAAAAAAAAAAAAAAAAAAAAAAAAGACAGCCACATCTCAGTACCAGTGAGGGCTGTTGATGCTTCTCTTTGCCTACAGCTGTAGCAAGCCAAGCCTGTGCATTCACGTTCTGCTCCATCCTCTGCTCTCCCTGTGTCATCTTTTCTCATTCTTTGATATATTCCAGGGTTTGTGTTCCATTCTAACCTAAAACTTGTAGGGCTGTAGCTGCCTATGGTTGGTATATGACAGCAGTGAAGACCAGCAATATATATTATTATATTATAATTATATATTCTGCTGTCCCCTCACATCCCTCCCCAACCCTTCCTGACTCATTTGGTGCTTTTGAGCTTTTTGTGGGTAAAGTAAAGCTCCTAAAGTAAAAGAAAAGTAACACTTTTTGTCTATGTCTTTACTGAAGCATTGTGAATGTATCACATAAATCTTTTGTTTTCTTTTATTATTGTAGGGTGTGAAACAGCAGGGAAGAATCAGACACGACCTAAATGGAAAGAAAAATCAGAATATCTGCTTTAATGAAAGCATGCTGTAATATGTATGCCTTTTTGTTTGTGCAAAATTCTAGGTGTGCATACAGGGAAAGGAGGGTGAATAAATCCCCAAGAGACTTTAGACTGATCAGAAAACTCTTCTGGGATGCAATTACTCGTGCACTGGGATTGAAGATAGACCCGGAGTGCAACATGTGGTCAGGCTGGCCATAATTCTTATCCAGACTTCATTCTGAGCATCCTGATTCCTGCCTCGCTTCTCCATGAACCATTCCAGGTCTCTGCAACTAAACACTTCCCAAATTATGGAGTTTGCATCCTAATCTGAATTTTGCAACTCAAGCCTACTCGTGGTTATACAGTCAGACAGAAAAGCCAACAGCCAAGAGCAACGCCTAGTCACTGACTTTGATCTAGAAATGGTTATTATCCAGCTATCTCCATTACAAAATATCCAGTTTGCTAAACCTGGGTTATCTACTGATTTGGCTTCATTTGATAGGTGAGAGCAGGTCTAGCATGGGAGAGCTCCACATCCCCAAACGATGCATCTTTCACAAAACTGATAAGTGATAAACCTTGCAAAACCCGTGAGCAGGAAATGTTGTTTCTGTCCACCTCCCAGCTGTCTCTACAGTTAATCCTGAGCAGCACCACTGGCAGCCCTTGCAGATGAGATGGAAAAGTGAGCAAATTATTGCTTCACCCTCCAGAGCTGAGAGTCTCCAGTGGGCAGCAAGAGGGAACGTGCTGCTGATGACAGCTACAGCAGTGTGGTTGTGCAGAGGAGTTCAATTCTCAAGAAATGAGATTATGCAGATTTTTCATGAGGGTAAATGACTTATTTTCACACAATTTCTTTTAATTTCTTTTTTCCTGGAAGCATAGTAAGAAGTTACATAGGAAGGAAGTCACTTTGAATTCTCTTCACTCCAGATTAGAAAAAACTCTTTATCTGAGGAGTGAATTTGGGTCACGATGTAGTAGCACAGTCTTCATGCTGAATAACTTGCTGAACATGTGGTAGTGTTTTGTGACATGGTCTACGGAGTGGGAAGTAGGCTGAGCTCACCCAACCCATCTCATTTATGGCTTTACACAAGTAAATAAGTATGTTTTCAGCCACTTGACACAAGAATGGCTTGCAAATTGCAACCACCATTGCCTGGCAGGTCAAAGGTTAAGCTTTTCAACAGGTCAGACTACAGTGCTAATTCACCTCAGCAGTGAGTCCCAGGCAGCCTGTAATACATATTTGTGGTGGTTGTGTTTGTACAGCATACACATAAAATGAAAACCGTATGACAGAGGTTAGTCCTCTTAAATGGTTGTCACATTGGCTTGGGTTGCTTTCGTACAGTTATACACATGCTAGCCAAGATTCTGGTGGTATTTTCATATGAATTTTATTGACGTGGTGAACTAACTTGGGTAATTTCATAGCTATTATAATCAGCCAGTGGCCCAAGAAATGCACTGCTTTATTTATCTCGAAAATGTTGCTAACTGGTCTGGCCAGATTCAGCTTCCAGTGATGGCCTTCTTCCAGATGTGGAAAACCCCTTTTTCTGACATAGAGGTTCAGACAATCCTCGTGTGCCTGGTCCAAAAGAGCATTGATGCTGTGGGCTCAGGGTTCAGTCCCTGTTTCCAGATGTGTTTCCTGAATGTTACACAAAGAGCTTGCAAGAGCTTCTGCAGTTCAGTTCACAACTGCCAAAACTTGGACTAAGGCCTGGATTAAATGAAATGTCTAAGTTAGGAGGTGAAGTTAGGCATTTAAACTCCCTTATATATCCAGCTGGGAGAGACAGGCACTTACAGGGATACCCTGGGGAAGTGCATTTGTCCTTCGTGTGTGTGCGTCCACTTTACAGGGAGCCTGAGGTAACAAATATCCCAACACAGGGATCTTAGCTGGGCACATGTAATGCTGGATAGCTACAGACACCATGTTGAAAACTGCCTCAAACTGCTTATTCAAAGGGCTTAGCTTCTCACACCACCTTGTGTGCCACTCAGTGGATATTACATGCAGACATAGTCCTGTGAATGGTAGCGCAGATGTGAATCCAGCAGTCCAAAGGCCTCTGTCTGAATGACCAAAAGAAGTCATTTACTACCTTTTGTTGGCACAGAAGTATTAAAATATCCTCTTCCACAAGGCAGGAAGAGCAGACACAGCCCTAGACTTCCTGCCCCAGATCCTTCCTGACCAAGATGCCCTGCTCCAAGGGAGGAGCCGTGACCTTCCAAGGTTGTGTCTTGGCACATCAGGACATGCTCATGTCCACAGCACACGTTCCTTGTTCTGCTGCAAAACAGGTGAAATAAAAGACTTTTCACACAGGCCAATTTCAAGAGATTTCTGCTGAAAGGTGAAATACCAAATAGAAGAGAAATGCATGAGTGCACATGGCAGGAGACATGTGAGATGTTTTGGGAAGCTCCCATTTCCATCTTTCAGAATTCCTCTACATCCTTAAGAAAAGAAGATAAGTGCTCCCCATCTTTGGTGAAATGCTTGATGGAGCTGGCAATAGCACTCCAGTTTAACACTGACTATAAATGATGCTTACATTTCAACAGCATTTTTTAATAATATTTTTCATAAGTATAAGCTAAAGGAGTTACTTTCTACCAGGGTCATTGAAAGTTCACTAAATGCTGATAGACTGTATTCTGTATTAATGATGCTAAGCTAACTGCCTCACAGAACTGCCAAAGCCCTTTTTTTAAAGGAATAGCACTGTATTTCACAAGAAAATATTTTTAAATCTTTCCTTACTGATAATTTGTCTAAAGAGAGACAAATCTAATTATTTATGTATAATCTGAAAGGTTCAGTATGGGAATGTGTTCAATAAGATACATGCTTTATTTGAACATACATTAAAAGCACTATGATCATTAAAAGATTTTGCTTTTTTAATTTTTTTATTTAACAGAATATCAGCAATTAGCTTCTGCAGCTAATTACTGGATTTTATAATCCAATTTTATAATAATTTTCTGACTTCAGGAACAGCTACAAGGATTTGGTTGAGCCTTTGTAATGAGCTCTGGATAACAGTTTCCACACAGCAAGAGAATTGCTGTAAAGGTCCCAGTTTCTTCATAGAGAGGAAGGATTTGCAGCTCATCTGTTTCTGTTCACCAACAGCAGCAAGGTGGGTGACAGAGCTGGGATATATCCCTTTACATGGGACAGTTGTTTATTAGGCCAGAAAGTGGGGATTTATTCCTGGCTGTAGGTAAGATTCTCCCTTGCATGGGTAATGCCAGTCAAAATCCCTCCTGGCTGGTACTTGTGGAAATTCCACAGTGGTGGTGGCTTGAAAAGTCGTCAAGATAGAAACCAGTTCTTGTTATGGTCACAAGTGTGAAGTGGTCTTAAAGTAAATTACTGGGAAAGTGGTGTAGGTTAGATAGGGAAAGAATCTCTAGCAATAAGTTATTTGTCAGCCCAGGGCAATCCACTGAAACTCACCTGGTTGCACTGAGAATTAACTCCTTGGCTCTTTAATGAAGAATGAAACTCTAAAGAACAATCTGCTTACACTTCTCTCCTCCCATGTCACATTTGAAATCTACACAATTATAGAGGAGCTATTTCTAAGCAGAAACCCAAGGACAACACCAAAGAGTCTCTGCTTCTTACAGGTCTTTTGTCTACTCATCATGGATCAATTTATGAAGCTGACAAAACTTCCATTAGAGTGTGAAGACCACAAAAGTGTAATGTGTAAAACCAAGCTAATCGAAATTACTCTTTTAGCTCTGACTATTTGGTTTAGTGACTGTAGAAAGAGTGTAAGCAAATTTTCAGAAATACACTTACTGTATATCCCTCTGCATTAAGAGCTGGTACTGTGGCCACACCCTGGCAGAACTGAGATTACATCCAGAACCTGTGATATCTTGAGAACTGCAGCTTCTCAGGTGATGTAGTGATAGGTATTAAGGGCCATATTTAATGGGAAAACAATTCCTAGGACACTTACCTGTTTACTTTCCAATGTGTGAAAACTGGTTCCAGCATATTGCTTTATTGTCTGTGTTCTTGTCTATCTGTGTAAGATGTCATCAAGTGACCCTAAACAAACTTGAGCTGAGGTACGCAGGGAAAGGATTAATCAGTCAGGCATTTAAGCATAAGCCTCATGTTGAGCATGCAGCATAATGTTGAAGAGAAGTCAGTGGTATTATTTGTATGTTCCAAGTTAACCACTGAACTTATCTGTTGTACTATATCAGTGCCTAATGGCTTCTGCACTTACTTGCAAATTTAAGATACTTAATGTGTTTATTCTGGACTCTTCCTGTTGTTGTGCATCAGAAATTGTTGCCCTCAACCAAGCAGGGTAGTCCAGGCCCACAGCAGCAGTGCAGCTCAGCTCTTCCTCAGGCAGACACAGAGTGACGGGATGGAGCTGGATATGGGCAGGGAAATGCACAAAGCAGGTCTGCAGCAGCAGATCAGGTTTTCCAGAGCCCTCAAGCAAATGTTATTCTGGCTTTAGCCTCCAGGGCAGCAGAGTTAGGCCACTGCTGAAGGTTTTGAAAGGTTTTTGCTGGTTGGGTTGAGAATGGTAAGAGGAATGTTGTGGTTTCCCTGAGGCTCTTTCAGACAGAAGAGCTGAGCTCTGGTCTTTGTTCACTCATGGATGTTCTGCATTTGTGCAAATCCTCTCACTGCATCACTGGTTTGGGATGACTGTATTTTGCTCCTCTTTGTGCAAAGCTACAGACACCAAGGCTTACAGGCATGAAACCTCTGTGCTACAGTGCCATGTGAGCTGGACCACCCCACCTGACTTCTTCTTGGTTATATGGAAGGGCGGTCTAGGGAGATTTAGGCAACAAACCAATATTCCCACCCACTAATAATGTAAAAAAAAAAAAAAAAAGGGTTCTTGAGTGATGTGCTCAGCACCTTCTATTCTCACTGAAGTAAGTAGTTCCTTTGGGACTACTTTCATGTGTCTTTAGGGAATGTAACCAAATTATACCACATGAGAGGTGGTAATTTTAATGTTATGCTGTTAAGGGGAAAACTATAAACATAACAGGAAAGACTGGATGTTTTCCATTCATATTTTTAGAAAGGTTGCTTCTCATCTGTGCATATTTGCTTTTCAACATCTCTGGCAAGATCTAAATGAATTACTTAACTGGAATAGAAAAGCAAGTCTTACTTTTAAATTAAGGTGATAAAAGCTGTTGTATTTTCTTTATTTTTTTGGAATATTACTATAGAAGATAAAGATCAAAATCAGACCCAAGAGGAGATAAGCCTAACAAAATATCCAACCTCTAACCTCATGGCAGAAGATGGATTATTTTAGAGAATGACTGGCTGGGATCTGAAGCATGGTCTGTGGAGTCTGGTGAATCCATGAGGTTTTAATCAGAAGCATTTCCACGTGGGGTCAGTGTTTTGTGACAGGGAGTACAGGGTGTGCAGAGCTGGGAGTGGTGCAAGTCTGTGTGAACGAGCTTCTGCTGCAAGAACCACGCCAAGTTTTGTGCAAAACATGGAGAAAAGCTGAGAATGGGCCTCATGTTGAAAGATTGAAATTGGGATTTCAGTTTCTTCTCCCTGTCAGTGAGAAATGTGTAAAATGTGGTGAGCCAAAACACAGCAGGACGTTTTTGGTTCAGAAACCAAAACTGGCGTGGGAAAAGCACTCAGATGTTGCGTGACCTCTGCTCATTCCATCAGGATTTGACCAATTTGAAAATGGGGATGTTTTTACAAGCTAAACTGACCCTTCTGAGGGCAACAAATGTGGTCTGTGTTGTGTGAGAGGTGGTAGAACCCACTCCTTGATCCATAGAGCTAAAAACTCCAGCTTCCTCAGATGAGGCATAAAGTGGGATCTATTTTCTGCAAAAATCAGTCATCTGAGTTGTAGGGCAGAAGAGTTTCTATGCCCACACCCACCCACTGAAAAAAACTCTCCCCAGTATTTCCATGCTTCCCTTTTTGCCATTAAGACAAGATTTTCTCTTGCAGCTGAACAGTAAGTGCTTCATAAACAGTTCCTCCGTCTGCAAGTGGACCTTGAAAATTGATTATTTTTTGTTTGTTTCTTTTAGTCTCCAAATGTTTCTGCCATTATGAGCCAGGCAGTTATTTTGCTAGGAAGGAATGTGAAGAATTAGAAAAGTTGAAAGCGATTAGGACTCTGTCTTTTAAGACAGAACCTTTCACAAAGCCTGGCATTCAGCCTGCTCAGAGTGAGCATCATAAGACACCCTGAAGCCTTGAAATCCCTCAGTTTTAAACCCCATGGAGTGGCTTTTGTATTATCAGGGAAGAGATGATATTGCAGAGACTATTTGCTTCATATTTTAAAGGCCTCTGAATTTAATATTTATTCTAACTAGATGTTTATTTTTGGATAGTTTTATTGTTTATAGGAAGGCCACAAAGAGTTCAATGTAATGGAGAAATGGTTACTTTGTATTTATAGCTAACGAAAAATAAGAAAAAAAGAAAGTTCTAAACAATCCTGCCCCAGTTCTTTATTTCAGGAGACAATGTACTTTCCACCCATGCACAGGCAGTGCTTTACAGGCTGTATAATAAAACGCTGTTCCAGATATTGTCTAAATAGAAACAGATTTAACCCTGCTGTTGTGACTTACATTGCTGGGTAATGAAAGTTTTCAATCTGGTTTTACTTTGTTTTATGCTTGCTGGAGAGCTGCACATCCACAAAATCCTGCCTTATGCACAGAGACCTGTTGTTCCAATGCCATCTGTTTGTATATAAAAGGTGAACGTCCCCAGAAACAAACAAACAAACAACCCCAGGATCTGGCCTTTTCTGATATGGAGTGAATTGCAATACATCCCTCAAAGTGAAATTTCCTGCGAAGACTGCAGGTAATGGAAAAGAACCCAGTGGTTTCAAATGAGACTTGAGGTACTTTTGACAAGGAGGTGGTGGTTCCTCTGCCTTCCTGACAAAAGGTCAGAAACCCATAAAATTTCTAACCCTAAATCTCTTTGAGAGTGAATCAAATAATTTAGCTATGCAGTCATTCACTAATGGCACACTCAAAACTGCTGAAAAGACTTTTTAATTTAAGTTGGCTTTGAAAATTACCCATTGCTACGTTACCTAAAGCAACCTCCAAGTGTTTCTCCACAGGGGAAAAGCCCTGTGATAAGAGATAGTCCCTGAAGATCTGAGAACAAAAGATGGGCTGCAGCATCTGCATATCAGGAAACGGTCCATTACTCATTAATTGCTCCATTTCCGTGCACCAACGGGGGTCACCCCGCCACTGAGGACCAGAAAGATTATAACAATAATATAAATACTGCTTTATTTACAATTTTGAAAGAAAACAATTTTCCATGTTTGTTATTAGATAGAGACTGGGGGATTTTCAAGCTTCCACGGATAAAACACTCTCAGAGGACAGTAGGAAGTTTGTAATTTGAAGTATTTTGCTGTGGGACTGGAGGCATATTTCCATGTGTCACAGAGCCACATCCAGCTGTTGGGACATGAACTAAAGACTAGGAGGAACCAGATTCTCCTCTTTGCTCCCCTACCCATTTCCTGTATGACCTTGAACAAGTTACTGAGTCTCACTGCCTGTGCGTACAGGCAGTACCCTGGTATTCTTTTATAATCTGTGATATTCCCTTTTGTATTCTTGAGTATTTTAAATCTAGAAATGTGACCCTAGTTTGAGTTCCTGTATCTTCTGGACCTGCTGACTGTGGTCTGTATAATTCTCTGCTCCAAAATGGTCTCATCCCGAGCTGCTGGGGCAGGACGGAGGGAGGGTGTCAGTGCTCATCTGTCCCAGCACTCTGCCCTGCCTGGCAGGGGCTGCCTGGGGGTTGCTGGCCCTGGGATCTCTGTGGTTTTCCCATCTGCACATCAGAGGTAACAGGAATCACCTCCTGCCTGAGAATCTGGGTGGGGGTAAATACAAGTGACACTAAGGGCAGGCATTGCTGTCATAATGTGTGTCTTATGAGTGCTTGAGGTAGTCACTGCAACAACATCCCCTAGAATTTGTGTCCACTGGAACTGCTCAGTCTGTGTAATCACAGAGCAAGAATGGGCAGGTATGACTCTGATTCTTATCATCGAGGATTAAAACACGGCAATCACCCCAGCCCACCTCTTAGTATTCATTTTACTTATTAAAGCTTCCCAACAAGTCTCTGCAGTGATGTTATCTGCTAAATTGTGTGAGGTTTCTGATCATTAAGTGGATTGGTCTTCAAAGAGCTAAATGAAAATGAGCAATAAATATCAGTGTTACTTAGGTCATATAGTGCAAAATGACAAGGAGACCAAGAGACCTTCTGGCAACTGCAGAACAAACAAATATGAAATAGATTCACTAGAAATTTTGTGGGGTTTTATAAAGTTTATCAATTTTTAAATTGTATTTTTAAAGCAAGTTAAAACGGAGAAGCAGATGTTGTCTTAAAGAGCAGGAGCTCCCGAATTCCCCTGTCTGTTTTGTTCCATTGCTGTGACCTGAAGTGATGTATTTTTACTCCTGCACTAACTTTCTTCTCTGCAGAAGGGACATTGTAATATTTATGTATGCTCTGGGGAAGGTATCATTATTATGGCAATTTCTCCAGTGCTTTGCACATAGACAGATGCATTTAAGAAGGTGAGCCTCCCGCTGGTGGGTGTAAACAGGAGCTTGGAGTTCTGCACCTGCAATTGTGTCTCCTGTATAAAACTGAGCACTTGTACCAGTAGCAACCTGACTGCAGAGATAAATGAGGCAGCAGCAGTTGCAGTAACTCCTGCTTGTATCTGTGTTTTCATTCATTTGGAAAAAAAACTAGCCACAACTGTTGCCAGGGCAGATTGTATCCTCAACCAAACACTGTGAAAATCTTCCACTGCAATATTAAGCTCTGAATGATTTCTTAGGTAATATTTTAAGGACTGATTTTTACTCAGTGAAAATGTAATGAAAAAAAAAAAAAAGATGCTGCAACTTCTTATGTCTTGATTACTCTTTTTTTGTCCCTTCCTCTAGTCTAAAATTATGGCAGCAGCCAAGGTGAATGGTAGGTTTCTCCTTGATAAGAAGCCGGACCGTGTGAATATTGCTCTGGTGAAGCCACATGCTTCTCCTTTATAACGTGGCAAGAGCTCTGAGAGCCTGATGTGTCCATGCATGCTCCAGCAAACAAGGGACAAACTCCTCACCTCTCCACAAATCCATTCACCCAGTTCACAAAGCCCAGAGTTCTGCTCTATCCAGGTTTTTCTGTCCCTTCACCAGCTTTTCTACTTCTGAAGAGGCAATATTTGAGAGGGGGAATTTATCTTGCAATAAAAAAATTTAACTATAAAAACAACAAAACAAAATTTAACTATACTCATTTATTTGTCTCTTTTGCTGTCTTAGCTGCTGGCATCTCCTCTGTGGTAACTGAAGCACCCTTGAGTTAGAAGTGGGATCAAAAAGAAAGAGGAGATTCAATTAAAATAAGGTTGAAGGACTGAGTCACAGAGAAATGGAAGGAAAAGTCAATTTTTGAAGCAGAGGAGAAAGAAGGCCATAACCCAAAAACCTAGGGTGACAGTCATTTCCTATTTCTGTGAAGCCTGTTGGGGTTTCTCTAAAGGAAGTGGGGGGTGGGGAGAGAGGAGAGTTCCTGGTATTTTCCTCAGCTTAGAAAGCAGATAAAAGTCATCAGGCTTCCTACGTGACTGAGAGGAAGTGTTACGGAAAGTGTGAACGCTGCTGTGCAGCACTGCATGCTGCAGGACATCCCAGCCAGGGCTGCCAGGACCAGAAACCTTTACTTGTGTCTCACCCCACAGTGCTGTTCCCTGAAAACAAGGAAATAAAGGTCTAGTTGGATGCTAAAAACATTCAGGGAAGGGTTGGAAGGTCCTTGACTCCATCCTGCTGCTCACACTGGAGTGTCCTCTGCACCTTCTGAAGGCACCCAGGCCACATCTGCCATGTGGTGACACAAATGCACCTAAATGTGTAATATCCCCACCTTGGGGAAAGTGTTATTCCCAAAAAGTGCCAGCAACAGAAGTGTCAACTGAGATGGCTGGAGAACACATGCTAATTGGTTTCAGGAGGTCCTCAAATGGGGGTCAGAAACAAATCAAAACCATGCAAGGTAACTGCAAAATTTATTGTTCAAAATTGAATTGTGGGTTACTTGTTAACCATAAAATTTTAAACTTCTGTGGAAGCATCATAGGGCTTCTGAATGGTAATTGTGATCAAGGCATGATGTGAAATACTCTGTCTCCCCTTCTGCAGGTAAGTAAATCAGGCACAATGCAGAGGAATGAAGGCTTGGATGTGTTTCCTGGGGATGGACATAAGGACACACATCACCTGGGCTCTCATCTGATTGACATCTGTCTCCTGCCTCCCTTTTCCTGGTGAATACAGAGATCATCCATCTGCACTGCAAAGGGAGGGGGGCCATCTACAGAGGTTTTGGTTGCTCTCATGGGATCAGATCTCTAGAGACTTGGACAAGGACACAGAACCAAGTGGCAGCATTAGGATGAATGCAAATGGATTCTGCTCCCATTTTTCAGGGAGTAATAGGTATTCAGCTGAGGAGGGCAGTTTTGTGCAGGGAAAAATTCATTATATAAATATGTACTGAGGTGAAGCAAACCAAAATGAAGATTACAAGGAAGAAAATTCTGGTCTTGGTTCTCAGCTCCTAAAGTATGAAATTGTAAAGCTGAAATGTTTTGCCTTGTGCTGGAGCCTGGTGTGAGGGCTCTATGTTTTTAAGGATGTTATTTTGCATTTGTTGCATCAGTTAGGATTTACATACCCTTCTATGAAATCAGGGCCATAAATGTTGATTTTAAACAAAGACATTTCCATAGGATCTTTATTGTCTGTGTAGTGGTAAAGTGCTATGAATAATTTTTCCCAGGTGCTTAAACAGGTGGTGTCTTCAAGGGAAGCAGGGCTTCTTTCATGTTCCCTATAATTTGTGCTGTCTTAAGCCTTCATTGTCAATGTCTTGGGTGAACGTTTATGGCTGTCTGAAATGTTTCTGCCCCACAAAGATGCTGGATACCCAGCTCCATGATTGGAGTAGAAGTGTTACAGTTATTTATTTACAGGGAAGGAAATAACACAGTGGCTCTATTTGCTATTCCTAAATTTATTTTCTCTTCTTTTGTGCAACGTAAAAATGTTAGTCATCTCCAATGGCCCTTGGATATAAGCTTTCCAAATATATTCTCATACTCTATATAGATGCACTGATGACTCTCCAGCAGTTCAGCAACAGGAAATCTGAAATAGTGGCACTAAATGACAAGAAAAAAATCACCAGGGAGAAAACTCTCCATAAAAGTCTGAGGATTATTATGGAGCATTGGGAAATGTTGCCAGTGCTGGACTGAATACTCGTTGAGCCTTCATTTCTCAGACATCATTGATTAAAGGTGGATGGAAAAGTGCCATACAAAAGAGCAGACTCACGAGCTTCAGCTTTGCCTGCTTCCATCTGCTCTGGGGCTGTATGTGCAAATCCGTGCAACAAAATTGGGAATTTTAATCTTGTGTTTAGGGCCCAAGCGAAAGTGGTTGGACTGAGGAGGGGCTGTGTTGCCACCATTAGCACATGATGCTCATGGAGCTGTGCCCCCTTCATTAGGAACTTCATTCAGAAATGAGAAGCAAACTGCAGCAGCCAGGTTTGAAAATGGTTATTATGTGACTGCAACTTTTCATCTCCTCACTCAGTTTTTTAAAAAGCCATACTTGCCTTCCTAAGAAACATGTGTCATGGACTTGGATTTATCAGTGTTTTTAAAAGCGATGGATATGTCTGCTTGCTGGGATCCATCAATTATGAGGGCATATATAAGCTGTTTAAACATTTCCATGTGGTTTTGGGGTCTCCCTCAGCGATGTCCTATGTCCATCCTGTCCATGCTCATTTATTCTGACACACAGAGAATCCACCATGACTGATGGCACTGCAAAAGTGAGTGATTGACCTTTCCCTGGTGGATATATGCAGAGATTACCCATCTGCACACAGAGAGAGGAGAATGCACATAGGTTTTAGTGGGGGGTACCTGAAAGAGTTCATACTGGGATGATTCAAGACATTGGTTGTTCAGCCAAAGAGCTCAAAGAAATAAGAAGCAGAAATATGGTAGTATATGAAAATATCACCTCTGCTTCTCCAGCCACATGCAGTTCATCCTGAGGATAATACTACTTATATATATTTATTTATATAGAGTTATATTTATGTGTGTATATAAGTGAATATAAACTTTTTTCCATTAAAGAAAAAGCTGTGATTAAGGCATGCAAGCTGAAGCAAACTACTGACTATCTATTTTGTTCAAGAACTCAGGAACAATTTTTTTCCTCTTGCTCCTTGTCATTTTTCCAGCCATATGGATTTGCCAGTTCACTGCATCATTGCATGTTTATAACACAGCATTTCTTCAGCAGCTGTCACTATCTCATAATGCCATAGTACATCTTGTATACCGAGTTGCAGGCCACAGTGCGATAGAAAACAGCTTACACTTAAAATAAAAAAAAAAAACAAACCTTGACATCTATTTTGATGTTGGTCGTGGATATAGAAAAGGCAGGGGAAGCACTATTAGCTCTCTCAGAAATGTCCATTGTTCCAGCTTTGGTTCAGGTTGCTAGTTCACCACCAGAGCATTTTAAATGATAGTTTAGGGTACATAAACCAGAGCCGGGTTCCTCTCTCTCCTTGGCTGTCCTGTCATACAGCCTGGGAGCCTGGCTTGCTAACTACTTCTAATTCATGTTTTTGACTGGGAAAAAGATTGGTGAAAATGGAATAGATGCATGCCCACACAAAAGCTGTGTGCAAATTTTGGAGATTTCAATAAAGTGGATAAAAACTTCCTCCAGTCTTGGCCATGGGGATACACTCAGGTAACAGTTGATTGATGTGTGATCTTCTTCCCTGTCCAAAGGATCTGGAAGAATTGAGTTAAAATGATATTGTCTGGAGTAGTACTGGCAAAAGTGCTGTCATCTGCTGTTGCCTTCCTTGCCTGGCAGCCCTCAGACATGGCCAAGACCTCGAGCAGTTTCTGCAGTTACTGCAGATGTTTATTACTCTGGGCCAAAGCACAGGATCTGCTGAACACGTGGGAAATGCTCCTCTGGCTGTGTGAGAGCAAGTGTGGGGTTTGGGTCACAGAGAAGGGAGCCTTTTGCCCTATTTCTCATGCAATCACAGAGAACTTAAGATTCGTTGTGTTGGGGCTACCCCAGCTGAAAGGTTTCCCACACAGGTTGCATGTACTGCAGATGTTCAGGCTGCTCAAACATTTTCAGAAGTTTGGTGTGTCTGACTTTCAGTTCGTGCTTATCATTTGACCATCACCAGAACAGGAAGAAAGGTTTGGCTTTGGTTTTTTGTTTTGTTTTGTTTTGTTTTTCTTATTCTTTCTAATGAATATTGTGACATGAGATCTTGAATTTTCAGAGTATCATACAGTAGTTTAATGATGTAACATACCTTCACAGAAAGTAACCCAAATACCTGGTAAGTAGGTTGAATGTGATCAGATAGCACTAGGTCACAAATTGGCCTTTCTGGCTCATCTCATGTGAGCCTGTGCAATGAGATTTTTAAGAATCAAACTCAACAGGGAAACATTTCTTCCTGTATTCAGTCATTAGCAGAGAAAGAGCAATTGTACAGTACTAAGATTATCCAGCAGTAGAAAGAACATCCTAATCCCAGACATGAGAGACAGGATGTCCATTAGGAATGGTAGCCACTGATCAATAGCCTAATTTAGCATAGAGAGGTTTTATTGCTTTGGGAGCTAGAAGGAGAAAAGGGAGGTATTGCAGTGTCTTCAGTTCTAGTTCTGCCTCTGTCGCTGATGCACCCCAAAGAAACACTGGCTGACTCCACTGCTTTTCCATAGCCATAGGATCAAGCAATAATTTTAAACCAGCAGACCATTATGTATTTTGAATTTGATTGCGTACAGGGTGGCATAAAGCAAGAAAATCCATTTTTGACAATGTCAGGACTAAGCTGACATTCGCCTGCAGTTTATTTCGGATCAAATCCAGCAAATTTCTAGGCCATCAGCAAAGAAAATAACTATGAAAATCTTTTTTCAGGCATTTTGTGCCATTTCTGTTTTGTTGGGTTTTTTTTGTTTGTTTGTTTGTTTGTTTTTTCCTTTTCTTTTAAAGAAAAAAAAAGGTATAAGGATAAAAGTCCAAATCAGAACTTTAAAAAAATCCCTGTAATTTCTAAAAATATGCAAATATTTTGTACAGGGTAGTTTTAATGTTTTCAGAACACCTCCGTCCCCCATTGCCCTCCCAAGCTTCTCAGAAATGAAGCTTCAAGCTGGGAGCTGGTGAAGTGCATCACCTTCAAGAGTGAACTCGCTGCCAAAGGTTTTTCTAACCAGATGAAGGGGTAAAAGTTTGCTGTTATTACAGATACTACCTAATTAAGAGTGAGCATTACCAGTAAAACCTTTCTGTGCTGAAATTTCTCTAGGAGTCAGGCAATCACATGAGTGGGAGGGGTGCATGGCTCTTGCTCCTGCTCTGCCTCCTCCCAGGAATTGCTTCCTGCCCGAAGCTCGGGGAGGGCATGTCTAACTTAACACAGGGAAAGTGATAAAACGCTGGTAGCAGAGCCTAATAGATTTTCAAGGAGATTGAGCAGGAGCCACGGAAGGTAGCAGTGAGGCATGGAAAGCAAAAGTACACCAGGCCTCGTTTAATTATCTTTTTCACACTGCATTAATCATCACAAAAACAGGATTATGCCTATTTTTGCATCAGTATTGGAGGGTAATACAACTGTCATTTTGTGCACTGTCTGTCATTAGCAACTGTTAAATTAAAGGTTTGAAAAGTAAAATAATGAAGTCAGACTGCTCCCTTGACCTATTTTTCACCAAGAACTTTTTTCCCCTTTGACCTCTGAATCTGGATTTCCCTTATCAAATCATCTTGCTTTCCCCAGCCCCCACAGCCACCCTGGTATTTTTTGTTCCCATGACCTCTCTCTTCAGCTGTCTGGTTTTTTTGTGGTGGTTTGACACAGTAATTTCTTTTTTTCCTACAGCATCCCTTACTCCTTCACTACAGAAATCTTCCTCCTTCTCCAGTTTTCTTCCAGCATCTGCTGGTGCCTCCTGTGAGCACAGGCTCCATGTTCCCTCAGTGTCTGCTCTGGGGCTCAGCTCAGGCCCTGTCCCACCAACTCAGTGACCATAACCCAAGCCTTCATCCCTCCCTTGTACCTCCTCTCTTTATGCCTCTATTCCTTGTAGGTGTGAAAGGTCGCTTATGTGCACTGTCCTACTTGTCTCTCTGCTTCTCTTTACTTCTCCATTCCTATTTTTCTCTCTAACTTCCTCTCTCTCCTCCTCCTCTGTCCCTGCTTCTTCCTTTTTGCCTCCACCCTTGAAATAACTCACTTTTTTTTTCCTGTGGTTTCCATCCAGATGCAGCCATGATCTGGTTCTTCTAAAAGAGACACAGACATTTGGCTTCCTCTGTGCTTAGAGTCTGGTTTAATGATGTGGGATCCTTTCTCACCCCCACAAGGGCAATAAATGAGTTATGAAGTTAAATATACCTGTGACTATGCTTGCATAATTATCCTTCCTATACTCTGAGAGGGGGAGATTCTGCATTAAATTTAACTGTAACAATTGTCTCAAGGATGCCTCAGGCTGACTGTTGCAGCAAAACATGAAGTTTTTGGTGTTCTTAAAAGACTGACCTTGCACTTCACCGGGAATTCCCTTGATCTAAATTTATGGGACAGGGCTGAAAAAAATAACTGCATGATGTCCTCTTGGGTGGAATTTATCCTACGCTTTTCCACTCCTTAAACTCCTGAATCAGTACAAACCCTGGCACATAGCTCACCTGCACACACCTGTGCTTGCTCTGTATTAGCTCTGCCTTGGAGGTACAGAGGTGTGAGAATTGCAAAGTTAGGCAAAATTCCAAGCTGATGTGTAAGATGCTGAGTTTTTTATGGGGGTGAAATGATAGAACATAAGTCTGAAATCCAGGCTGTGACAATTTCCAGTGATTTAAGGGTACAAAATGAATCAGATCAGTCACAGCTCTGGTTTCAGAGGAATGTGCAGGAGTATATCTTCCCACATTAACATCCCCTGACTGTGATCAGTCTTTATCACCCAAACCTCGACCTGAACAATGGACAATCGACTGCAGCTGTTTCTACTTTACTAATTTGATCTACCTAAGGAAACCACTCTTGCAGGAACTCTAAAGATGAAAAATAGCACCAATTATATTCTCTAATACAATTGATTTCTTAGTGCCCATGTGTACGGTTCTGATTCTGTACAATTCTACTGCCAACTCAGTAAGAAGGGATTTTATGATGGTCTGAAAACTTTCTTTCCAAAGACTGAGTATGAACACACTGCAAAGCTATGATCATAGGCAGATACCTCACAACTGAATAAATAAGATTAACTGTATTCAGATAAAATATTTTACCAATTTTTACAACAGTGGGTCAAATAAATGTAGCAAACCCTCTTTTTGGTTCTTGTCTTTTCCATTTTTGTGTGCTCCCATGTACAGCCTTCACTGCAGTTGGCACTGAAGGCAAATCTGTTCTTTTGCTAGTGAACCCACAGAAAAACATTGGGAGGCAGCTGAGACCTCTCACAAAACAAAAAAAGCTGTATTCATACAGTATCTAATAGTACAGTGTAAAACCCAGCATGTTTTAAGATTAACCAAAGCATTTCCCTTCTCATTCTATTAAAGAATTTTGCTAACACCTTAGCAAAACTTCCATTGAGCACAGTTACACAGGTATGTATTATAACTTGAAAGTTTATAATTCAGGATTTTATAAAGGACCTAAACCTTGCTGTTTCTTTCAGCAGAAAGAAATCAGTATCTGGTTATGCTCTGAAGAAATGCTGTGCAAGTAGTTACTCCATCAGGTCGCTGCAGCAGGTATTTTTCACCTTGCTCCAGAGAAGGGTGGGAGGATCTAGCAACTGATGAAGACAGGATAGCAGACAAGACAGAGCTTTGGCTTGATTCCATATGATAATTTCAGTGTAATTGTTTTGCCTTCAGGCTGCTGTATCTGATTAGACCAGTCTCTCACTGATCCAAGGTTAGGAGAATGCAAAACCACTGTAGTGTTGTGCTAAACACAATGCAGCCAGACCAAATAATCTGGACCAGTTACCCATGCAGATCTGCAGATAGAGGCACACATGCAGTTTTGCATGAGGAACATAACACACAGTAGCTCCAAATTTGGGAGGAGGATTAATAATTTGTTAAGATAAAAGTTGTGGTCTCTACAGTAGGTTGGGTAATCATATAAATAAATGTAAAAGTCCACTTTAGAGCACCCTTCTTTTAATACTAATTGGATGCAAAAATCTTATCACATTAGTAACCTTCATACCTTTATAATAAGTCTTTTATTGTATTAGCCAGCTTGGTTTTCACTAATATGATACGAAAGACTTGCTAATATATTAGGAAAGTCACTAACACTATTAATTTACTAGATAAATTACTTCTCTATCTTGGAACTTTAAATGAAATGGAATTCTCTAATCCTAATTGGTTTGCCTTCTACCAGAATTATTTCCCATTAGTTCAGCATGTTTTCTTTTTTCATACTTGAACAGAAGAGATTTCTTAAACTCAAAGCCTTGGGGTACAGTATATGGGTTTATTAATTATCAGGTATTCATTCAAGGGGGTTAATTAAGCAATAACTTTCCATTGACTGGAATATACAAAGGAATAAAAGGCTTGACTTGTCCTGCTGATTAAAGCACCAAGGCCATTGTGTCATCATTTTGCTCCATTTGGTTGTGGGGAAATAAAGATTTTTCCACTATTTAGCACTGAGCTCAGAGCCCCCATCCCTTATGTATAGAAACTTTGTTGGTTTGTTGATTTTTGTCCTTTTTTCTTCCCCCATCTCTGCCTGGCAGTGAGGGTTGTGACCTTCCCTTGCGGCTGTGGATCTTGGTGCTGTTATCCACTGCAATGCAGTAACAGGAGCTCAATCCCCTGGGAAATGAGGAGCCGGCACTGAAGGCAGCATCCTGCTGAGTAAGTTGGGTATCTCACTGTAAGCACATGACACTTCTGCTGAGGAGTTGGTACTTGGCTGGGTATTGGCTTCCAGGCGGAGTTTATGGTGTTGGCTTTGACGTTTGGGTCTAATTCAAACCTTTTTGGAATCAGTGGAAGAACTATCCATGTGCTTCAATTGATTTTGGATCGGGCCCAGCAGCCTTGGAATAGCTTATCCGTGTGAGAGACACCCTCTCTTCTCTGGGGATGTTGCCTCATCATTTGAGAGGAGCAGCATGTCAGCTAGAACAGGTCCTTTTGGGAAGGAGTTGAGCTGCTCTCAAATAAGGACTTGAGACTCTTGCAAGTCTTTTGTCTCAGGCTCACCCTGCAGGAACTGGAATCTGTTGGATTTAGGACATACCTTTGAGAAGTGGATCCTTTGAGGGCATAAATTAATATATTGGAATAGGTAGAGAGAAAGGGGGTTTTCCTAGAGCTTCCCTAGGTCCCACTGAACTCCATTTCATGTAACAGCCTCCACAGGGCTGTGACAATCTGTTTTAATTAGAGCTGTCTCTGAGCATCTCTTGATTATGCTGAGGAATGGGGCTCCACCGAGAATTCAGCTGACCCAAGCTGTGGGAGCGCAAAGGCCATCGTTGCGCAGGCCTCCCACGTACCCTCATTTGCACTGTGTGAGGCTCCAGCCCAAGCCAGCTCGCTGCTGGCCGTGCTCTGGAATCCATTTATAAAAGCTTGTGGTTGTGTCTGTGTGTTGGTAAATGCATATGATGCACCGGCTGGGGCTGGCTGAAACTGCCGCTCGCAATCAGCCCTGCATCACTGAGTCAGCGCATCCCAAAGCCTGAGCACATCTCTGCCCAGGGCAGCAGGGCTGCTCCCCACCACGCCCGGCAAGGTGGGGCCTCCGGGTACCAGCCAGGAGCCCACTCGTCCCAGGCAGAGAAAGAGAAGGGGGTGGAGCTGCAGGCTGGAAAAATGTGTGATATTAGAGTGACTGCTGAGTTTATTCCCCAACAAGCGTTAGCTTGCTTTTCTTCTTGATTGTTTTGGTGATTGTGGTAAAGTGCAGATGTTATGCAATGGTAGGACTGGTAACACTGGCCACTGCCAACTGTAGTGCCAGGAGTCATTTATAAGCTTCCCCAGCAATGAGCTCTGTCAGCACATGCTTCACCTCCTTGTTGCCATTGCAGGCACCACGGTTGAGCCAAGCTGTGCTGTGACTGAGCCACCCCTTCCACACCAGTCTTTTGGGAGAGAGGAGCTTCTTGCCCCCATGAAACCACTGAGCTGTGGCCTTGCCGTGCTCTGTTAACTCTTGCAGATGAGCTCTGCAGCCCAGCTAGAGAAGGCAAAACTCCAGCATCACCTTACCAGGAGGGACGTTTTGGTGAAACGAAAAGGTTTCGAAATCCCAAGAAGAAAGGCTGTAAGATTGCCTTGAGTGCTTGAAATAATGTATGTATGAGTATATCTAGGTATACCTGTGTAACTGCATGAGCCAAATGACTTGCTTTGGCTTGCTTATCATTCTAAGACATAAAACAGGTAATCTAGCTTTATTTGACACCTACAATAATCATCCAAGAAAATGAGAGGCTCTGTAATGGAGATCTATAAACAGGTCTTGCAGGTCATTCCCACCAGCTGGCTCTGCACACCAGGGCTCTATGGAAACGTGACTATAAATACTGTGTTGGATCAAGAGCTGCTCTACTGACAGAAGAGACGAACACTAAAACAGTACAAAACTGAGTAAGTCTCAGAAAGTGATTCACTCTCTTAATTAATTTTCCATTTTGGTTAGTGGAATGCCCTTAGGTGGCTGCAGTGGGCTCGAGTTTCTTCTTTCTGGGCAGAGTTCACCTTTGCACAAGGACTGGGAAACTCTCCCACCCTCCACACACTGAGAAGCCCAGGCAGGATCCTTTAAGGGAATATTTTCCTCTACCTATATCATTTCTGAATCACACTCATTTCTTAAGGCACAATCACATGTGGCTCAGAGGCTTATTTAATTGCCAGTGCAGTGGCATGCTGGGAAGCCTGTAGCCTTGCTTTGTTAAGCAATGCCCCTTTCCCATCTCGTGGAAAGTATCCCCAAGTGCAGTCTTCTGTCCTGACAGCCCCCAGTAAAAGCAACCCTGTGTGTGAGCAGCCCTTCTTGCGAAAGATGTAGCATTCCCAGCTGTCTTGTGCTGGGATTCTTCATTCCCTGGGTGGACCAAGCACTCATACAATAAGACAGAGCAGGGGAGAAGAGTTGGACATGCATTCCCTGTCCTTGCAGGATCCAAATCCTGTGGTCTTCCATTTTGTAGCAGGACAGCTAAACCAATGTTTGCAGAGTGCTTCTGTGTCAGGGTTGTGTGGTTGTCCAAGTTCAGTAGAAACAGTTTTCTCGCGTTCTTTTGAATAATAACAAATTGAAGGCTCTGCTCCAGCTGTTTCTTCCAAGATTTACAGCTACATCCTTAGGCACAGTTTTCCCACTGAAATCCTTTACTCACATCAGGAGACAGGATGACAGGAGTGGAAAGAGCCCCCATGTCATGCCCCAGGCCATCCTAGGGAGGGGACAGGCAATCCTGAGCCTTATCTCTCCCAGGTCTTCCCCTATGCTGTGCTTGGAGAAGTGAGTAAGCTGGGGAGAGGAGCTGGAGCAACATGAGGTAGATGCGTAGGAGGCTGCCATTGGGGTTGTTCCAGCTTGTGCTGGGAGTCACCTTGACCCAGAGCTACAAAGGAAATGTAAAACTGAATTTCTTCTTTCCATTTCTGCCCCACAAACTGCACAGCATAAAATGTATCGCTTTCTTATTTTCAAATAGCTTTTCTATATGCATTATTAATGTATCTAAAACCCAAACCTTCAATTTATCACTCCCTGGATATTCGCACTTAGAAATGTGTGTTATATCATTGTCTGTTTAGAAATGGTGTTAAGTTCTAGCTTGAAAAGAAAGGTGTGGTGTTGGGAACTGTATCTTTCCTGAGAAGACACCAAAGTAAAGTGTTTTTTTTTTCAGGACAGAAGTGTGTATGGGTCTTCCCTGCTATGGGTGTAGGGGGACATCAGAATAAAGAGAGGGCATGGCCCATTTTACTCTTTACCACCATGCAGGAGCTACAATTTGGCTATTTCTACCATTGAGCCTGCATTAATGTGATTTGATTTTCCCTCCTTCCAGTATTTTACTGATAAACATCAGTTCAAAATCCAAAATAGCCCATTATTGAATATTTTGTCCTATCATCAAAACTCACATTTTGCTTTTATCTGGTGAAGTCTTAAATTTCTACTGCCCTGAGAAAGACTGATTAGGGCTCCATATAGTACCAGAGATGGAAGGTTTATGCAGCTGGGGGTTTTTAGCAAACCATCAGAAGCTTTAGGGTTTCAGTTTGTTCCTGAGAAAAGCTGATGGCAGAAGAATATGTTCTCAGAGTCAGACTGGTAGAAAATTACTGACACCCCTAAGAAACCAGGTAGGGACTGCAGTTTTGACCCAGTGAAGATCTTAATGTCAAGATTTCTATGAAAAGCCATTAGGGTAATGATCTCACAGGCTCTTCTCAACCTGCCTTGGATGGATTTGGATAGCACAGAGCAGCAGATCTGTGCTAAAGGGGAAGGGGACATGATTCCCTTTCCCTCTGAGGAGAAGGTGCAGAGTGTGCAGCTGTTGGCTCATCTACAGCTTGGTGTGACCACAGGTCAGGGACCACCCATTGCAGAGACCTGTGAGGGATGTGCCACCTGCCCAGCCATTTGTCCCCCCCAAGGGCTTACCCTGAGCAAGGTGTGCAGCAGTGGAGTAACCTGGAGTCACTGGTGCTTTGGAGCTCATTTTGGTTCATGCAATGCAAGGGTGAAGGCCACAACAACTTAAGTCCCAATCTCACTTCTGCCAGGTGGGAAAACAGCTCCTTAGAGGCTGGGGATGGGAGCAGACCAGAGTTCACATGCACAGCTTGTGGAGGTCTGTGCCTGCAGGCAGCAATTGGACTAGATAGTTGAGTTGAAACTGGGAGAAATTGCTCCTGCAGCACTCTGTGGTAGGGTGTAAGGTTTCATTTTCAGCATCTAGAACCTGCACTCAGCTGCATTTGGGGGAAGCTGCCTGTTCAACTCTGGGCACTGTCAGCAGGGCCAGGATTTGCCTCACAGAATTAACAGCCAACGTCAGGACTTCGGTGTGCCAGGCAGCAAAGGGGTCCCTTCTCCAAACATCTGCCCCCAGCACCCCACTAGAGGAGAAAAATATGAGCACAGGGAATTAAAGTGACAGCCCCTGTGATCTGGCATATGTCACTGCCTCTGAGGCTGATTTAACTGGGCAGCAGGTAGAAAAGACAAATATTCACTAGAGGAGCTGGAGAAATGGAGGCAAGGCAGAATGAGATAAAACCTCTTCGAGAGAGTGTTTTACAGTGTGGTTCCTTGGGGGGCTGGGAAGGAAGGAGAAAGTTCACCATAAATGGAATAAGGCTTGAACTATAATTAATTTACCTTGTCTAGGCTTTTTACCACATTTCCATGCATGAGAAAAAAAGCGCCAAAACTCATGTGCTTGTTATTTTTTAAGTACACAAGAGATAACTGGCTCACAACTGACTAATTTGCACAGACTGTATATTTGCCCAGAGTATGGAAGGCCTTGTGATGGACTTCTGCTTCAGATGAAATAATCAACCCAGACTGAAAGGGCATTTATTGGAAAGGCAATATGAAAAAGCAGGTTGCTGCTGTCTGAACTTCCTGACTCCTGGAAATTAACAACCTAAAGGAGAGGTTTTCTTGGAAATCTGTAGGAAGAAGTTGCACTGCTTGCACTGAGCCAAACAGGATTCAGGAGCAGTGAAGGCAGAACCCTTCCCAAGGCTGCTGGTCTCTCAAAGTTGATCTGGGATGCAACAATCAACCCAGGTTCTCTCTGGCACATACTTTGCCAAAAGGAGGTTGGGAAATCAGCCTAAATTTACCAATTCTAGCACCAGTTGTAGGAGATGTGTGGGTTCTGCAGGTAAATGTATGCCTGTACCAAATGTAATTTGTCCTCTCAAAATGGTGTCACCAGCAGAAGAGACACTGGAAGATTTAATCAGCCTGAAGCCAGAACTCACATTTTGCTATGTAGAAACTAAAGCTGATAAAAATGACAGGATTCCAGTGAAGGCCTAAACTGTCCCCAGGTTCAAGGATCCTTGGATTAAGGAGTCTGCTAGGAAATCAAGGTTAAACTTTGTTCTTTCCCCTTTGTAGTGTTGTCTATACAGAAAAAGAAAAAAATACTTGGAAGGAAGCAAAGTGTGTATATATACTTCTGCAGCTAAGAGCTGGTTTCAGTCCTGCATACTTTTATGTAGAATTCAATAAAATGCATTTGCAAACATAATTACAGATGCAGCAATGTCCTCTAATAATGGATTATATAAAGCATGCTATGGAATGCATTCATATCAACTTCTTGGCAAATTATACTACCTGCTATAACCAGGTGTTATAAAAACAATTATGGGTCTGTGGGAATTACTGACACAAACTATGTACCCTTTAAACAAAATACAATTTCAGGTAGCTGTAAAAGGTGCTGTAGAGGGTGATAAAGTTATTTTGGACATGCTGGAGCCAGCAGCACAGGAGGGGAAGCTTTTTTGGGGGAAAGCATGGTGATAAATGGCACTTCAATGTGCTTCGGCTGACTCTTGGCTCAAGGCCTACAGGTTGGTCCAGCTGCCCTTGTATGCCACAATATTTTGTCCTGGTCTGTTGTCCCAAATTCCCATCAAAATGTGCAGCTCTTTGCTCACCTAAGTAATGAATGAAAAATAATTGAGACCCTAGTCCTGAATTATTACCAAGCATTTATGAAGTTGCTACAATTTGCTGGATTCCCACATGAAGGCTTTATTCGAAGCCTTTTCAGTTGGATGGAAATTTACTGTTGAATTGGGCAACTTCTGGACAAAGTCTTGGTTTAATTTTGTGAGATTATTTCTTTAGGGCAGAAGGGATGTTATTCTGAGTTATTAGGTTGTGTATTTTGCTGCGTCATGAGAAAAACAAATGGATTTCTTCTTCTACTTCCTCATCACTAAAAACAGCCTCTAGTAAAAGATAAGCAGAACCAGAACAGATAAAAAGGAAGCCCCTTCCCTTTTCTTCTGGCACTGAACCTTTACCCAAAATCTAACTTTTTGTATGGTTCCTGTTGTTGTTCATATACTTCTTAGTTCTGCGTAGGACAGGGAGCACTCAAATTCCCATCATTATGTTTTTTTGCTATTCAGGAAAAAAGCTCCCCAGCCCATTTTAATTTTTTTTTTCAATAGCGGATGTTTAGGCAGTTTGAAGAAGCAAATAGTGCATGGACCACGGGTACCACATCAGTGAACTGTTCAGTTTAAGAATGCAGCTGCAGAAACACACTCCTCAACGCATCAGATGCAAGTTTTTGAAGATGAAATGCACCATACAGCAGGCCCAAAGCCCAACTCTCTGGATCCAAGAACTTGCTTGCAAATGAGTGGGATGCCCTTTCAAGCTGCTTTCCTGCATATTTTCCCTGTGAAATCCAAGTAGATTATGGTGCATAACCACTGTTATGCAGACATGAGATTGGGATGCAGCTGGGACATATGCTTAGACACAGAAATTGAGATTTATTTCCATGTTAGCAGCTACCCTGATAATTTTCAAGTACATCTTTCCTCCAAGGACCTGAAAGCACTTCACAAATATTGTTGGAGACTCAGAATGTTCTTGCACTTAAGTAAACTTGCTCTTAGAGAGGTTAAGTGATTTATTTGAGGTTTCTCAGTAAATCAGAGGTAGAGGTAGGAAGTGAAACAAGATCATGACTGCAAATGACATCCTGTAACCTTTGGAGGTGCTACTGTGTACAGAGGCCTGACCCCACCAGCCTCACTCATATGAGCAGTGCCTCTGAAGTTAATGGGATGACTGGCGTGAGAAAAGGACTGCAGTATTTGCCTCTTTAGGCCTTTCTCTGTGAAGTGTTTAATATTTCCCCAGAGGTATGTTTGGCTTCACCTCCTACAGAGTGTCTTATAGCAACAACAACAACAACAACAGCAACAGAAAAGTCAGTGCCATTTTCTTCTTTTAGTTCTTAAAATCAGGATCCAAGGCGAGCGCTCTCTCTGGGCAGGCGCTAAACCATGGGGACCTGAAGAGAGTTGGTGTTTCTTGGAAATGGGCTTTGACTTCTCTGCTTTTCTCCTTCACAGGGAAAGAAGAGATTTTGGGACACTGTATGGACCTGCACTTTTCTCAGCTGGTAAAAAAACATAGTCCATATTTCTTCTCAGCAAAAGTTTGGCGCTACCCCAACTTCAGCAATCGCAGACTAATATGTAAGAAAGACTGCACTAAAAATATAATGTAAAAATATATCTTTAATAAAATGAGACCAGAATTCCCAAATTCTTTCTCCTTCCTCTGCAGAAAAAAAAAAAAAAAGGGTTTGTGGCTACAAGCTACTTTTTTGCCTGTTTAAATCTGTGCTTCTTATTCCACTTCTTTAACAGGCTTGAAATGAATGAAGAGGTAGCAGACGAGAGAGTGACATAGGCAGTAAATTTTGTAAGTTCCATAAATGCGTGGCAATGGCAAGCAGGTTTCAATGCTAATGCAGCCGGCAGAGGTTTCTGCAGTTAGGGAAGAGAGGAGGGAACCCGCAGCATCTGAAGAGAAATGGGCTCACTGACACCAGCGCCTGCTGCAGCCTGCAGAGACGGGAGCCTGCCACTTTCAGGGAAGGGGAAACGACTCCTGAAACCTGCACAAGCGACAATCCCCCGTGGCTTGAACTTCGGCGACAGAGGGAAAGAGATCATTAACTGTGAGCGAGCAGAGTGTGGGGGAGAGAAAAAGGGGAGAAAAAAAAAAAAAAAAAAAAAAAACAACAAAAAAACCCAACAAAACCCAACCAAAAAACCCGAAAAACAAACCGCTCTTTAACTCTGGAGTTTTTAAAAGTGCCCTTGTTTGTTTTCTTGGCAGAGGAGCGGAGCGTTTGGCACCCATCCTTGGCAGGTGTCCCAGCTGTAGGAACGCTGGGGTTGGCCCTTTCCAGGCTGTTGCTAAGCTGATGGCCCAATAGCCGGCGGGGCTCTCCGCACCCCACCCGTGCTCCGGCCGCATCCAGGCTCCAGCCCGCCTGCATTAAAACCTTCTTTTCTCACACTTGCTAATAATAATAATTGAAAAAAAAAAAAAAAAAAAAAAAAAAAAAAAAAAAAAAAAAAAAAAAAGGAAGCCAAAAAAAGTGCGGGGTTTACGCAAGCAAACCCTCCCCGGCTCCTGCCCGGAGCTGAGCAGAGGGGAGCCGGGCAGCACCAACCCGTGCCCGGCTCCCACTGGGATGGATGGGGCTCAGCGCTGGGCTCCGGTCGGACTCGTTCTGCACTTCCTCCCTCTGCTCCCACAGCCTCAAGGTATAGGGCAGAAACAAAGGGATTTTTCTCTCCCCCCCCACCCTTCTCCTTTTTTTCTTTTTTAATAACTTTATCAACTCCGAACCCCGGGATGATTTGTGTGTTTCATACTCTCTCTGCGCTTTTACTCTCGGTTAGAACTTGGATCCTTTCCAATTCCCAGTTAAAAACTCCTTTTTTTTTTTCTTTTTCTTTTCTTTTTTTTTCTCCCCTCTCTCTTTCCCCCCAGTTGTTTGCGGTTTTGCTTGAAAGGGCATTGTTAACTCCTTCACCTCCCGACTGGAAAGGGCTCTCTTGGCTGAGCTATTTTAGGTATTTCTGGAACAACAGAATAAAGTACTGGGTTTCAAAAACACAGACTGAAAAAAGGAGAGCAGTGATGGAAAAGACTTACATTGAAACTGGTACTGTAGGATAACCCCAGCTAGACAAACTGAGCCCCTGTTATGGATTTACAGGAGCCCTCACCACTTTTGCAAGGCACAGAATGAGGCCATTCCAAACTGGTACTCAAAAGCATCGATTTAAGGGGCAGAAGGTGAGAGAGAGGTTTGGTAAAAGCACGGGAGGAGGTGGCTGTCCTGGCTGTTCCACAAAGGAGAAGGGAGCCAGGCCACCACATGCTGCTGCTGGACAGGGCTGTCACCCGTCCCTGGCACAGTGTGTGCACAAAGCCTTGCTTTTGGGTGAAAAACTGGCAATTCTGGGCTTCTTTCCTGCCTAAATACAAAAAAGGCAAAAGGTGCACTTCTGCACCGGGGTTGTGTTCAATGCCATGTCACATTTGCCTGTGGCTGAACATGAAGTCCTCAACACACCAGGGACACACAAAAACCGTGGGAAAAGCTGGGCAAATTCTCGCTGGAAGTTGTAAAACGTAGAAGATTAATTTTCCCTGTTGTCCATAGGAGATGAGGGACTGGGAAGTTGGCATCTGTCATTTAAAGCACTTTTTTCCTCTCCTCATCTACAGTTGCAGCTGCAGACAGTGGGTATGGTCTCTGTCCCATGGGGAAGCTGGGCTGGGTGTACATGGTCCCGCCTGCACTGCTCCAAGAGCTTTCCCAGCTGAAGTCCTGGAGCTTTGAGGGAATGCTAGAAACCGAGATGACTTCAATATTTGGCAGCAGATAGGATAAGTTATCTTTTCCCTTTTAAATAAAGCATGTTATGCAAGCAGGTTTTATTATAATTACGGGTATTTATTATTTCTGTAGATTATAAAATAATCTTCTTGGATCCAATAGGAATCTCAATTTAGTATTTCATGCTATTTGCGAATTAAATAACACGGCATTTCTTGTATACCTTCTCAAAGCATATGAAAAATCCCCTCTTATATTTGCACACCCTGTGGTAATTAGCACATAGTATTTTTCCTTTTTAAACTTTAAAAAAATCTTTTTGTATTGGTTAAAACGTGTGCATATTTTTTTCTACATCCTCCCCAGTATGATTGCTGTTCCTGAATGTTTCTATGCATGTTAGCATGTATGTTTGCTTTGCCTGTTAGTTCAGTTTTGTAGAACAAATGGAGAAAACGAAAATATAGATTTTTAACCACAACAAGTTTCCCTGCAGACAGGATTTTTTTGTACAGCTATAGAAATGCAACAGCTCAGAGGAAGAGCACAGCATGTAATTCTACATACATCACAGCCCTTTTTTATTACTCTTACCACAGCAGCTGAAAGGAGAATTACAAAAACTATGTCCCTGATTCTGTAAAGATTTTAAAAAGAGGCTTAACTTTAGGCATACAGGTAACTTCAAAGGGAATTAAGCAAAACTAGAAGATGTGAGTATTTCATGACAGATGAATGCATTAGAGAAAATGATCTATACAAAACTTCATCCAGAAGTTCTGGAATTACGTTAATTGACCTCGGTGAGCCAAACAAAACCTCAGTCAAAATTATTTTCAGAATTTAAACCCAACATTTTGCAAAGTACAACCCAGTGAAATGGATGACTGTGAATCCACTGGTTTTCTATAGGCAAAGGGTGAAATCCCAGCATTGCAGAAGGGAGTGGGAGAATTGCCATTGATTTCACTGATGCCAGAATTTTGCCCAAAACACTAACACTTCCTCTGGCTCTGAGTCGTCTTCTATCAACTCTGACATTGTTTTCTGAACCTATGCTGTCACACTGCATGGGGTGCAAGAGCTTTTTAAAATTAACAGTGGGCTTGAGCTGCAGAGCACAGCTCATAGATCAAACCTGTGAATCCATCTGACAGAGTCTGATCAGGTGTTTGATTCCTGCCCTCTGCACAGACACACCTCTTCCCACACTCACAATTTTGTTGAAGCACCTGTTGTGACCCAGGTGGGAAATTTTGTGCATTTAGCAATTCCCAGTCTAGTGGGGCAAACTAAGCATCAATTTTGCTTCACCACGGAGGAGCAAGCTACGTCAAGTACTGCACATCACTTTACGATCATGCTAAAGCCACTGCGACAACAAGCCACCTCAGCAAGCTGTCATTTTAATGTTTTATCCATTTTTCTTTTTGTGTTTGTTTGCTCCACATTTCAGCGAAGCTTCATCTCCCCTGCCCACCGCCACTGGCGACGAGGCAGAAGCAAAGCCCCGACTCGAACATGTCACATAGAATGAACCAGGAAAACTCCACACAAAACGTTCTGATTGCTGCTTCCAGAGGAAATTCCCTCCTGGCCAGAAAGAGAGGAGAAGTGAGACAGTGGTAGGTGACACCTGCACAGGGGCAGCACAGACTCCTGCAGCCAGGAGAGTTATTATGGTGGTTTTCTGTGGGATAGGGATGTGATCCCCACGGCAGCTGTGGTGGGAACCCCTCTGTGCCTCACTGCCACAGCTCTGTGGGGTGCCCCTGCCCATTTATCACTTCAAACCAAGCTGAACAGCTCCACTGTAATACTGCAAATTGCAGGCCTCCTAGATCATAATTTTAAAGCACTAAAGCTTGCGTTGTCTTTTAGCTTTCCGTTCATCTAACTAGTTAAGGTTCTCAAGACCTAATCTAGTTCCCATTAAGACAAAGAAAAGGATTCCTTTCTCTGTGAAGTGTTATACCCCAGAAAGCCAAAAACTTTGGTGTCTGCCTGAGACATGTATATCTTACTGGCATTAACAGCTCAACCTATAGATTTTTCTTCATCAGTGGGGAAGTTTTATTCTTATCCCCATTTTACAGGATGAAATCTCTTATCCAGTAAAGTATGTGAGCATGTGCCAGTTTCAACAGAGCTGGTGGAATCTTTCCAGAATAGACTGCATTTGCCAAAAGTGCAATTTGAAGTGGAAAACTATTCACAAATTCTGGTTGAATGTAATGCAGAGTTTTGTCAGAAAGAAAATCAGGGGAAATACTTTTCTCAGGGAAGTTTAAATGTTTCATTTCAGTATTTTCAAAATAAACTGTATAATTTTCACCTTTCTCATATCACTTAGCTTTCAAAATTAACCATTTTACTTTGTTATTATTTTGAAAATAGTCTGGTGAATTGAATGTTAGACTCCTCAGTAAGAGAGTGAATCTTCTGTGCTCAAAGTTTCATTTTGATGTTTTGAAATGGAGGGTTTGCTCAATATTTGTTGTTTAAATTTTGGGTTAAAAACAATATGAGAACTTCCATTCTAGATCAAGCAATGCAGTCTGGGCTGAACCAAAATTAAACTTTTATGTCTGTTCTACCAACACTTTGTATGTTTCAGGTTGAACCTCACCTGAATCATTTTTCCAGTTTGCTGTTCTGCCACCAGACCGAAGGCAACACGTCTGTACAGCTCTGGCTCCAGCAGTTTAACAGCTCTATTGTTTTCCCTTGACTGCTGTGAAACTACCTGTGCTGGGAGTCAGCCACGTGGCTTTGAGTCTCCCTGAATCGATGCCCAAACAAACTTTGTGAAGTCAAACCAGGTGATGGGCAGAGCCCGGTGGGGAGCCCCAGAATCCTGGCTGGCCCTTTGGTGTTCTGAGTTCAGGACCCTTCTTAGCCTCCAGGTTTGCAGAGCTCCCTACAACACATCTGGCTTAAGAGAGAAGGATGGGGGCTGAAAGGGGAATTATTTTCTTTTGCAGCTTTCAGTGCTTATGACCCAAATTGGGGAAGTGTGTAAGCTGAAAGAAATGCCTGGGTGGATTTGAAACTGAGATCGGGGCTACATTTTTCAGTGGTTCTTATATTAGTTTAAAATGTTCTTTTCCCTCTTACAAGCATAACTTCCTTTAAATAAATACACAGATAACTTCTCCTGGTTGCCAAGAGTTTTCCCATCCTCTTATAATAGCTCCTCATAATAATGCAAAATAAGCGATAAAACAAAAATGAGTTGAAATAATTTTGCAACGACTACTTCAACAATTAATCTGCTCAGGGAACAGAAGGAACAACAAAGACATAAATTTAAATGTGTATCTCTAAATAGCATAATTACCTTTTAAGTTTCAAACTGTGCACATGAAAAAGAATTCCAACCAGCCGAGAGGGAAGGAAACATGATCCAAAGGATGCTTGCTATACACCAAAATATTTTCCACCAAACTAAGTTTTATGAACTTCCCAATGCCAGGCGATATGTATCTGCAGCTCACTCATACTGCTTTAATTTGTTGCTCTGTGTGACAAGTTGTAGTCTGATCTAGCCTGACATGCCATGGTATGCACAGCACACATATATCATGATAAGACAGTTGAAAACCAAAGACAAACAGCCCCAAAGAGAGAGTTAAATAGCGTGATCCAACAGCGGCCTGCATCCGTCAGAGGGAGGGTATTTGAAATGGCACACCTTCCCCTTGCAAGTAAATAAATACTGATTGCATGCTATAGCTGGGAGTGAACGAGATAACACAGTGTTCCCACGGACAACTTTCTCCTCCTCCACGTGTATCAGTTACATTCTTTTTAATGACATCCTTTTTTATCAGTGTAGTGAAAAAACAGGGTGTCTTGGACTCATAAACCCCACTGAAATGAGAAGATGGAATCTCTTGCTGCTCACTGGAGAAGGAGACAAACCCAGTTGCTGCTGCTGCTGCTGCTGCTGTAACACGATGCTCCGGCAGTGAAGATCTTCTGTTCTTTATTACATTGGTAAAAGCACCAGGAATTCAACTGGCTTTGTTTCTGGCCAATTTCAGGTTCCTCTTTTAAGGACACAAAATATTTCTGGGCTATAACTGAAGTGGTTTCATTGTCCAGGATTCCTCTGGCGAAGGGAACGAGCTCTTCAGTATTTGAGATTCTGAGAGAAACTACTTCCCAGCTGAAGCAATGTTAGTTGCATTCCCATTACTAAAAAGCTCAGTAGGAAACAGGTGATTTTTTTGTCATTTAGTGAATGGAGGTGTTGATAATTATGACAAACAGCTCAATTTGAAAAAGTGGTTATAAAACACCACAACAAAACCATGTCTGGTTTACTCCTCATGTCTCAGGTATCACATCTGAGGTATTGCTGAGGCCCTGGGATGCAGAGGTTTAGGGCATTACACAGATCTGATTTTCATGCCTAGGAAAATGACACACTAACACAATGGTTTTTATCACCTTTATTTGGGCCACAAAAGAATATAAAAAAGCAGGCAAACATGGCAGTTATTCACAATGAGTTTTTTCAGTGTTATTTTTATAAAGAGTGATGTTTTGACTAAGTGAAAGCTGCCTTCACTTTGGTCCCTTTGAGTTCAGCATTGCAAGGGTCTAACTGAGAAGCTGAGAACTTCAGTTTATTTAAAAGTGCTCTTAAAGCTGTATCTGTGATGTTGTACTCCCTCACTTTGAGGAACTGGGATGAAGAACTGGGCATGTGCTGCATCTGCTTAGTGTTTCTACAGACTGTGCAGGATGATCACTCATCCAGAAAGAAAACACTTTCTACTCTATATGAGCATCAGTGGAGATGCAGATAGTTTCAGAGCAGTTCTCTTTTTATCATAGAAAAGTGACATTCTCTATGGACCTGCTCCAAAGCCTGATCGTGTCAATGAAAGGACTCCCACTGAATTCAGTGTGACTTGGAGTGGTTCCTAAAAATGGGAACAAAGCAGCAAAACTTCATAAATCTTCTGATGTGGTCCTTAAAGCGAGAATTCAGACCCCATAGGGCAAAGGTTTGTGATTAGAAAGACAATTTGGCCTCTCTTTCTTCCTGAGCTGAACCGTTCAGGTCTCACTGAAGATTCAATCTTTTAGAAATATCATATGCCAGTCAACACGAGGGATTGTCGGTCTGTTAAATGCTGCATTATGCCTTTTACTTTTCATTATGGTATGAGATTTGATTAAGGCAATCAATGGCCCTGTGCTGAGAAACAGAAGGGGAAAAAAAGGGGGGAAAAAAGTTAATGGAGCCATAGAGCTAAAATATGTTGCTGAGAAATGAAACAATTGAAGGTGTGGATGAGAGAGGAATTATCACAGCACTGTTGGCACTGAAGTGGTGTTGGGAGGCTTTTACCTGCCATAAAGCATATGCTGGCACTATTTCATCCTCCACCTTGGCCATAATGCAGACCCTGTTTGTGTAGGAGTCTTTTCCAGCATGAGAGCAGAGGAGCACATGGATGCCCACACTCCAGAATCCCAGGCAATGCTCACGAGCAGCTGCTGCTCTCAGCAGCCCAGGGTCTAGTTATGGCTATGCCCCTACACCTTTCCCAGGGAGGTTTTAGAGGTGCTTAGGAAAATTAAAGGAGTTGTACCTCCATGTCCCTTTGTGCCATTGACAGGAGATCACTTTTATTTCCTTTTCTCCTCTCCCTTCAGACCCCCTGCATGCTGCCCAAAACTTGGTGTGTCAGAGCCCATTGGGAAGGAATGACTGCTCTCTGCACAGCTTTCTGTCATGACTCTTTCAGCATTTTGACTCAAGGTAGTTTGGCTTTATCACTCCCTGGGTGCACTGTAGGTGCCTGTCTCCTGAGGCTCATGACGTGAGCCTTCGTGTTGACGTGTGGAGCCTCTTCTCCAGGTTGCTCTGTATAAGTCATTCAACCTTTTAATTTGATTAGGAGGTTAATTTGCATGGTGCTGTGCGTATTCTTTTACTGGAATATATATACTATGAAATGTATGATGTAAGTTAATCCAAAGCTAAAGAGGCCAATAAAAGCCAGTTCCTTAAGGAGGAAGAAAAAAGAGCAGAGCTCAATGGAAGAAAAGCTTGGTCTCAGTCCAGAGTCCTGACTCATTGTTAGCCTCTAGAGCGTCCTGACTAGCATCAACGTGTCCTGGAAGCAATGTGATTTTCCTACTGTATTAATGAAAAAATAATAAAATGCAATGCTAAAACAATAGGACATACCAGAAAAATTTCCACTGAGGAATGGGGCTCTGCAATAAGCTCAAGTCAGAATGATTTCCATCCTGTTTGCAGAATCTGAGCATATGGTTGGGTGACATGACTTTGTGCAGGCTGTGGAGAAGGGAGCAGCAGAATAGGTGTGTAGACTGTTTCTTCTTTACTAAGTGCTTCAGAAATCTGGGAAACAGAATATGAAATATATTTCTATTAATGGGAGCCACCCAGTCAAGAGAGAGCACTAGGAATGTGCTGTATAGCTGCAGAGACACATTAAGGCCTCATGGAAATCTGAAGAATGTTTCAATGGCTTTCTACCTGTGTCTCTCCATAACTATAATCTCAAAAATATATATAATTTGGAAGTGACGGCGTCCTGGAAGCTTGACTAGTGTGAGCTCACAGTTATCTTTTGCTTGATCCTGTGAAATAAATTATAAGCAGCAAATCCCAACTGCAGATAAATGCTTCTCCATCTGTTTTCCTATAAGAGAAAAAAAATGTAGAACTGCTTTCATGCAACAATTGCACAAGCAAGTCATAAGCTTAGAGGCGAAGGAGAAGAAAGCTAGAATGCTTTCTGGTTTAATGCCAAAGATTTTTAAGATAAAAATTCTCTGAAAGTAACTGCAATAAACCAATGACTGTTGAGTTTAAACAAACCTCAAGTCAAGTTACATTCAAATTCACTTAAATATTTCTTAGGAGAAAAAAAAGAAAACATAAATGAACAAACCAAAATTTTTATGTCTTAATTGTCATTTTTTTCCCACAATGCATTCTAAACTGAAATGAGGTCATTTGGATTTTGGTAACCAGTCCAAGTACAGTGCAAAATATATTTCAAGGTAGAACAAGAGTTCACATCCCATAAACAAAGGAGTTAGCAAAAATATGAAACTGCATGAGACTGAATGCACTCAATGCCTAGGGAAGTATAGTTTTACCTGTCAGAAACAAAAAAGTTGGTCTGCATCCATTCCATAGACATAAAATAAACTCAGCAAGGGCTGCACAACAGCTAAAGCCTGAGAAAATACTAGCTAAACTTAGCAGAGGAGTTCCTAAATCAGAGTTGTTCTTTTTGTTTTTTAAAGAAAATTTTGCTACATTTAAAAATAAAGCAGGTACAATTCTGTGTGAAACAATAATATGTGTAGTAAAAGTGACAAAAGATGTTTATGCAGTTATAATTACAACTTTCAGGTCACTTAAATGGACTGTCCTTGCATGGACAGTCCATAAAGAGGATATGACCAGTCACTATGGATAGAAGCCTGAATAAATACTAAAGATGTAAGGCTAATGAAAAATAAACATTCTTGTTAGGAAGAGAGAGTGACAGTAAGAATTACAGTGATCCAGAGTTTCGGGAATACAAGCGAGTGAACACATACTGCAGACTGCGTATGAATATCAGGAAGGGATCTAAAAAACAAACAAAGAAATAAATTCAATGTTTGGCAGTTATATCTGTCCCTCTTTAATCACAGCATGCCTCTTTAGGACTTTGTAGGCAGTGAAGAGTTTTTTTCCACTTTCATATTTGTTGGGTTTTTTCAGTCTCTATTAAATGTCTATCAGAAGTCCTCTGACCCCACTTGAAATCCAAACCCCCAAAATGCATGAAGGGAAATAATCCAAATGTCAGATGTAACTATGAGCAGTTACTCAATCCATCCAAACAAAAGCAATCAAGCCACATCCTTCTCTTTCCTCCCTGGAGACTCACATACACCTAATAATAACCCACCACGGGCACTTTGAGGAAAGGGAAGTGAGGAGGAGCTGTTAGTTTTGACCCCATTCTAGAAAACAAATTGTCTCCAGGCATTTTGGTGAAAGTGCATCAGCTGGTGACACCCCAGTGTAAAAGTTTATGTGAACAATCTGAATTACACCCAGAGATCAGGTGCAGGATATGGTGCCACTTGCAATGTGTGTGAGCATCTCAGGAGGCTCTAACAACCCTGCTCTGCTGACACCTCTGACACCAACACACCTCTGATGTGTCCCTGCTGTCCTGCAGGAGTATCTCCTGCATGATTTTACATCAATTTGGTATTGGAATAGCCATGACAAAATGGGATGAGTTTTTCTCCTGATAGGACAGTCCATTCATGATTCACGGGCACACTGGGTCTCTGCTGCCCTTGCCCATGCTCTCCCCAGCAGCAACCACCTCATTCTCCTGCACAGGGAATGTGCTTTGGCAAGATGTATTTAGGTGACGGTTTTTGGCGTAAATGCTTGGTTTTCTGTTGATAGTCTTGCACCAAAGACACTAGCAAGATGAACTGGTGTGCAGTAGCCACAGAGGGAGGAGCTGTGCACAGTCTGGAGATTTAGTCTAGCAAACTTTGTGGAGGTGATTAATGCCCATGGGCTGACCAGGGCTGCTCTTATGTGTGCAGTTAAATATGTTCCTGTTTGCAGGGTGAGGGGCTTCATGTATTTATACCTCGTGTCCCTGAAAATCTAACTTTCTAAATGTGTAAACACTTGGTTAATGTGGCTTATTCCTCTGCATGCTTCCTTGAATGTGAATTCATTATGAATCTACCTGAAACTGTCTTTTGCAAATGTGTTGGTTTCAGTTTGTAAGAAAGTTGTTCCTGTTTGTACTGGCGGGCATTCCTTTTGTTCATTTTCCTTTGTTGGAGGCTGACAGCACACTGGCTGCAGCTCCCATGTGATCATTCCTGAAATTGCTTCGTGCTTGGACAAATGTGTAGGTGTTCTGTGAAGCTTCTTTAAATCGTGAGTGAAAACAGTACTTCAAGAATAAAGGAATATACCACAAGATTCTGCTTCTTGCTGCCACTTTTGTCTCTTATTCATCTAATGAGCTTATTTTTACTCCCTATCTTTCATCCCCCACTCTGTATTAACAAGTTTTCCCTTGATTTCATTGATTCTCCTTGCCCACAATGGCCTTTTTTTTTAATAATTTATTCAATATGTTTATTCTTCTGAAAGTGCAGGCTGCCAAGAGAGGTTGTGGAATAGTCATCACTGGCTCACCTAGACACCCATCTATTAGGGATTTTTAAGGATAAGAAAATCAATCCTTCAGTGATTCATGGGGAGGAGGGGATGGATGAAATGACTTAGTAGAATAGTTCCCTCTTATTTAAATTATGCTGTTTTGAGTTATGTTTCTTTTTGGCTGGATTTGGGGTTTTGGTTTTGTTGTTGCTGGCTATTTTTTACTTTTTTTTCCTTTTTTCTCTCTTTTTTTTTTTTTTTTTTTCTAAATTCTTTTTGATCTCAATTTCCTATTTTTTTTTCTTAAATAATGTTCTCTTGTGTTCATGTTCTTTGAAAGTATGGAGAATTTGCATGAACCAATTTTTATTAGTTCCCTTGAGAATGTTAAAAACTTCAATTAGGTCACAGTGAAGTCTCTTTTCCAGAGTGAAATTCCTTAATCTTCCTTAATAACTTAAATCTTTGAGAAGTGATGTTGTTCTGCAATGCATTTTCCTCAAAAGTAATTATATACTGGCTAAGTTGCTACATAATAGTCGGTGCTGTGTTGTGCTCTGAATATAATCAGTCCTTGGGTTTTGTAGAGCCTATTAGCCCTGATGGGCTGGAAACACATGACTGTCAGGACGGGGTTGCAGGCTGGGAGATAGGAATTTCCAGCACCCAAGAAGCTGGCATTTTCTATTTGCACAGGAGCCTCTCGCAGCGTAAGCTGATATTCTGCCTGAATTTCTTAGTAGATCTGCTCAATTGTAATTTTGGGATTATTTTAACAACAGCAGGCAAGGAAATCCACGAGGCAAATGTGAGTTAACAGGCTGAGGAATGATGCAAGCTCTGCCTTTTGCTTCATGCCTGTATTATCATCCCTGCTCAGTGTTTGCTATATTTTCCAGTAGAATGCATCAAGCTGTTTAACACTGTAAGTAATCAAAAGCCAAAATCCCAGTATTGATCCCCGGGCAGTAGGAAGCCAGAATCTCTCAAGTCTGGGAGAGACTCCCCTTTGTGGCTGCCCTTGTGCAGTTTCTTCCTTCACTTATGTCAGCTTTGGGTTCATTGCATAACCACCCCAAAACACTTCTCCTTTCTGGAATTAAGGGAAAAGAGCCATCCAAATCCTCTTAAGAAGCTTTGAAAGAGCTGCTTGCTTTCCTGTGTGCAGCAGTGAGCCCACCTCCCATCATCAGGAGCAGGAGCAGCTCTGCTTCATTTCCTTGGCCTCTGTTTTCTAACTAGGAGCTCAATGTGCTCCAGTGCCAGCCTCCAAGGGGGTGAAAAGAGACTCATTGGGCTAAAACATAAAGTAATGCCAAAATGGGTTGTTTCTAGAAGATCTTTGGTGTAATATCAACAGCAGTTTTATCTCACCCAAAAGTATATAATGAAAATTATGGAGGGCTTCATGCTCTATATGGATTCAAAGTTTCCTTCCAGCTCAGTTGTAAGAATGATGTAATCTGCTTGGAAATCTGCAAAAAACATGAGAATTGAGGCTGTTAGTAAGGGGGGGGTAAGGTGCAGGGATCAGTAAGTGATCAAATTTTCCCTTACTTGTCTCCTGCAGACTATATTCCTATTTGTGGTCCCTGTGATCTTAAAAAGTGTGGGATTGAGGCAAAATCTCATGGCCCAAACACTCTCCAACCTGAAAGGCTGCCATTAAATAGCTTCTTGTTTCTTAATCCTCTAGTTTTATGAGTTCATTTCTTCCCTGGGTGTCTTCAAAATGTTTGCTCATTTTATGGACAACGAGATGCAGATGTTTTGCAATTAAGAGCATAAACATTCTGCTTGAGCAACAAGAGTTTATAATAGCTCTTCATCTCAGCTTGGTTGATGTTATTCATAGGCACAAGGTGGCTCATGCTGAAGTTGCCATCTTGGTCAGCCTTTTCCTCATTCCACAGACAGTAGATAAAGGTGGGGTTTTTTTTGAAAAACATGAGAGATTTGGTTAGTTTCCTTAACCACTTCCAACTGAAGAAAAAATCAGGGGGGTTTCATAAAGCAGAAAAATCTGCTTCCTGCAGCCAGAGTTTTGCTGGTGTAGCTTCTTTCCTTGCTCTGCATTGTCCTGATGCTTTTTGCCACCTCTGGAGCATTGTCTCTGCTAATAAAGGTACTTTACTTTTTATAACTCAGTTGTTCATGAAGTCATGATGAGAAGCCCTGCTCTTCCAGTCCTGCTTTTTTTCTGGAGTATAGACTCTCTAATCATTCTGTAATAATTACAGCAATGTTTTCCCTTGGCCCTATAGGCATTTCTTTGAGGGCAAGGCACTGGTGTGGCACTGGCTTTATGGATGTATGATTCTGGCAAGGAGAAGAGGTTCAAACATTTCTCCTCTCCCCCTGCTGTATTTCCCTTGACTCTCCATACCCCTCATTTCTCCCCTGCAGTTTTGGCCACGTTTCTCCACACATTCAGTTACAACAGCCTGGATGTGGCATAATCAGAGCTGTTCCTGCTCCACTCAGCACAGCAGCCCTGTTTTGGACAGAAAAGCAGCACCCCTTATCTTTCTGCCCCACTTGCTCTCCTGAGAAGGAAAAGACACTGAAGACAGGATGGGACCAGAGATGTCTCAAATGCCCCATTTCTGCAGCATGTCACCCTCTAATGTCACTGGACTGGGACTCTTCTGGGGAATCAAACCTACTCCTGCACCAGCAGGTGCCTGTCCAAGAGTGTCTGGGGTCACCCTCTGATGAACAATATGCTTATGGATCAAATTAAGAGGTCGTGCAAGGAATGGTTCAAGGACAGCATCTTCAGATTGTTTTGCATCATATCAGGCCTCAAGTATTACACAGTCTTGCCATGCCAGAATATTTTTAGTGTCCTAGAGACTGGAAACAAAAAAATGTTTTGTCACTTGGCTGGAGGATTTGTCCATGTTTGTTCCAGCTTAATTTAACTCTGGTTGAATCCAGTACATCCAATTTCTAGGCTAAGCTTAACTTTGGGACATACACTTATTCTGCTCTGACTGTTTACTTCAAATATTGTGCTTTAGCAAAACATTCCCTGCTTGTAATAACTGAATAGCTGCTTTCTTACAACACTCACTGAAAGGCACTATGGGAAAAAGAGGTCAGATTCACAGGGAATTTTTTATTATTATTTTTGGGTTTTAACCTGGCAAAAATTTGAATTTTAGATGTTTACATTATGATCTCTGTTAAAGTCAACAATAACAAAATTCGAAGCAGGAATAGAAGATCCATGGAACTCAAATTTATATTATATGGAAATGTAAACTATTTAAGAGGCCTGTTGCACAGCACTGTATTCAAGTCCTTAGCTGGAGTCTTAAGGGTCAAGTTTCTGTCACTATTAGTCACGTTATTTATTTATGTATGTATGGACACAAATAAATGTTCATATACTGCATGTGTGCGCACACACACACACACACATGCACCGTGGCCATTGCTAGACCACAGTGTTGCCCAGTCTGGCTGCAGATTTCCATGGATTTCATGCCTGGGAAGATCACAAGCTCTGTGCTTGCAGGCCAAGGGGAAAGAGTGTGCTGGGGAATGCAGTGTCACCACACAAGAGGCTTCTGCTTGTTATGAGATGTTTCTGTTTCTGTCTTGCTGCTGAAAGAGAAAAAAAAATGGGAGAAAGAAGAGGCAACTTGTGAAGAAAGGATCTTTCCCACAGAGGGAAAAGTGATTGCTGACTTTTGAGTTTCAAAACTATGATCCTTGCATGGAGCTCTTTCAGCTGAGAAGACAAGAAACTCACAAAATAATGGCATTTTCTGCCTTTGGCAACAAAAGAGGGAAACATGTGTTGGTATACAGACTTGCTGTCTTCCAGATAGCAAAAATGCCATCCCTGGGCACTGCCTGCCCATGCTCTCCTGAGGTGAGACCACTTCCATTCCAACATCCCCCCTCACAAAGAGGATTTCAGACATAGCTGGTGATGAGCTGCTGAGATACAGCAGGTTCTTCAGCCCAACAGAAACAGTGTACAGTGGGGAAAAAATGAAACTGTGTCAAGTACAAGTTTATACTTGTTGTTTAAGTGGTAGAAAACTACTGTCTTTTTTTATTTCCCTTGATATCTAGGAGGTGGCACACAGAATAAAAATGTTGAACTAGGATTCACCGTTTTCACAGCAGGTAGCTTTGCCTCACTGATGGCAATACAAGCTTCGATTTGGAGGAGGAGGAGGTCTACAAATTCATGAGGTGTCAGCTGCCCCTAATGAAGACCTTCTGGCTGAGCCCAGCTGTGGTTTGTGTGTGACTCCTGTATTTATCTGCATTTATCCTTTATACAAACCTTCTATCAGCAGCTTTGGTACCTCCTGATCTGATACAGAATGATTGTGGCTAAGCTGTGGAACAATGTGATACAGCTTATTATAATATTTGGGAAAGAAGAATATGGTTCTTCATCATATCCCAGTGTTCCAGATTACGTGTGACAAACTGGAGCTGTTTAATCCAAACCATTAATGACCTTACAACGCTTTTTAAAGCCAATCACTACCATGATTCTTATTTTGCAACATTTTTATGATTAAAAATGTTATGAGAGGCAAGCTGATTACCCGGGCCGGGTTTGTTGAGTGGTTGTTTGCGGTGGACAATGGTATCAGCCTGTGTGCTCCTGCCGGGCTGAGCCTTTCAGATCCTCCCCGCAAACAATGCTCAGATGAACTCCCAGTGACCCAGTTGTCTGTGCTAATCGCTCGCTGATTACTGGCTAATCACTGCCTTGTTTGGAGCAGCCAAGCCAAAACCAGGCTTTGCTTTGCCGCAGGTGGAAGGTGGGATGCTTTTTTCGGTGGTGCCCACCCCGTGCCATGACTGCAGCCGTGGAGGGAGAGGGATCGCTGGTCCCACGCCTGCAGTGAGGGCAGCTCAGAAGTTTGAGCTGTGTGTAGGCTCCCCCAGCTCCTCTGTAGCCCCATGCAGTGAAGAAAGCCCCATTTGCAGTGTTAGCTGCCTCTCACAACTGTTAGAAGTGAGAGGAGGGGAGAGCCTGCTGGGGTGGGTAAAACAGATTTTGTCCCCTGATCACCTCAGTACAGCGGACCCACTCCAAAGCTGTGGTCTTGGTTCATGCTGGTCATGGAGTTCAACTCAATATGGAGAAAAAGGGCAAGGAGATGGGGAAGAAGCCCTCACCTGTACTTCTGCAAATGTTTCATTCATAGATGCTTGAAACAAATCACACTGCTTAAGTGCGAACTTTTATTACCAGATTTTTTGTGCAGGCAGGAGAGGGAAGTTACAAACCTTCCAGTGATAGCCGCCCCCAGAAAAGGATCCCATTTAGCAGCATGCTGCATAATTCAGCAAGCAAAATGTGGCTTTAAAAGCCAATATTATCCTCGTCCTTGGACAGAAGGGTGCAGACAATGGCTTGGCCTCTTTACCAGAATGTTTATTAAAGGGTTAATCAACCATATAAGGTTAAATTTCACCCTGGGGATTTTTAGTATGGTCTTTCTGGCGAAACTTATCTTGCTGTCAAACAAATACCTGCAGTTTTAAAACAGGAAATAGAGATTTTTTTTATGGTTTACAACTTATGATGAGGGACACACTCATGACATGAGCTATCCTGATCTTGTTGATCTAAAAAACACTGCAGTGACAGCAAGAACCAATCAATTCATGCAAACCTGCTAATTTTGAATTTTGAGGTCTTAAAACTTGCTTTTGCTGCAGATACATTATGATCTAATGGGTGTTTTTTAGAGTGTGAAACATGTTTTTCTTTTTTATTTTTCCCTTCATTTGTTACTTTGCTAATGCAGCTACAAGAATAACAGAATAAATAAAAGAATAAATGCACTCAAAAGCAGAATATTGTGTTCTACAATGGCCCAGCCCAGCTTAGTTAATCTATGTTATGCACACCTTAAACTTTAACTTCTTTAAGTCTACCTGGAACGGCTTCTGATAACATGGGAAAATTAGTTTAACATATCACAATACTAAAAACACTATGCCTTCTGATTTTACCAGCACTTTCTGTTCATTTGAGGTGCCAGACAGAAATGGCAAGACAAGAAATGAGGCTTATTAGAAGAGATATTGTGTATGAATAAAGTGATAAACCCTCAGTTTGTTCTCCCTCACCAGTTATCATCAAAATGTGATGTTTTTTTCTGGGTGTGTATCAGAGGAAAAGTAAATGCCTGATGGTTTGAAATATATTTAATTCTGGTTGAAAACATCATGGTCCCCTATTGAGACCTCTAAACCATGGTTTTCCACAGACCACAGGGAGTGAAAAGTGGGGCTGACCCCAAAATCTGCAGACTTCCAAGCTGGCCAACATTCTGATGGATCTGTCAGCCGTAAACTTGGATACACGTCCATTCACACATATTATAAACAGAGAGTATAGAATCACAGGGCTAAATCTTGCTTAAGCAAGAAACTTGTTATTAGAAATACGCCAGGACTTCACAATAAAACGCAAAAAGTATTGAAATTTATGGGATTTCAAATTTCCTCACAAATTTTAAAGTAGGCTTGTGTTTGCTTTTTTGTCTGACCCTGCTCACCTTTGCCAGTGAGAAGGAGCCAATTTATGAAGGAAGTTGGCTTTTCCTAAAGGCAGATTTGAAATTTCATGCATGATGTTAGAATTTCCCAGCATTTCTCCATGCCAAGAAGAAGTCTTTCCACTCAGTTTCCCAGGAAAAAAAACAATATTCAAGGTACATAGTTTTCAAAATGTTGAGATAATTCAGCTACAAATATTTGCAACATCCAGCCCTGGTTGTTAAAGCAAACATTGCTCAGGAAATGGATGTCTTTGCCAGGGACTAGGAAGACCAGGGTATCTAAGTCCCTCATTTTTCTCTCTGACCATCTCAAGGAAATCCCTGCAACACTCTCTTACTGAGTTTCTTGAAGTGGAAGATTAAGAGTTGCTTTTTGTTATGTTTATCTTTATGACGTATTGCATACAATAGGTGTAAATACCACTACTATATTTTATATTTATTTTCGTGCTAGTCAAGAGATAACTAGCAATTATACTGAACAAAAACTGGATTTGAATGCATAATGCTTTTTTAAAAATTTCATCAGGTTTGGGTTTTGCTCCTTGTCCTTTTCAGAAAGCTCTGATGGACTACTTGCAGTCTGATTTTAATCCTTTTTTTATTGGAAAATGAACATCCTTCCTCTTTTGGTGTTAGAAACTCTTCTTCTCCTTGATCTTGGGAGTTCATCTGTTCATGTCATCTTAAAACTCCCACAATGTGAAGCAGATTGTTTGGTAGTGCAGGGTGACACACGTGCTTTTTGACACAACTGTTGTCTTTATTCTTCTGGCAGTAAATGCCACTGCTGTCAAATAAAGTAAAATTGACTCTCACAGGAAAGCTTGAGGAGTCAGATACACCATCACAAATTCTAGCATAGACTGCTTGGAAACGCTTTTCTTCTGGTTTGGCAGGACCTGTGCTCAGTCCCTGAACAGGCTGCTCAGGAGCTGTTACAAAATGCAGAAGACAATAAATACTAAGCAAGTTAAAATTTTATCTGCTTCGAGAGATAGGGGTCTGAATGTCTGAGACATGAGAGTTCAATTGACAAGAAGGAGATCTCACACCACTGCTGTAAATGAAGAGCTGCTAGGCAGGCAATGCCTTCCCCAATGTCATGTTTTTCTTAGAACTGGGGCATACATTACACACAAATTTGAGATTATCTCCAACAATTATCTAAAATTAACTGTGGTTTTCTGATGAAAAACATTTAGAGGAGGATCTGATAAGCAGTAGGCCTATTTATAATGCTTGCTACAAGAAAGAAAGGTTTGCTACTCTGAGTGAAACCAAAACGCACCATGTGTCAGAGGATGAAAGAACATTGGCTTCCTTTCCTTTGCTTATTAGCAACAGCACTGGGATTTTATCACATCTATCAGTGGTTAACTGAAAAGGGCCAACATGAAGAAGGGCTGTTCCATTTCTGTTTCTTTCGATGTGGTACCAGCTGCTCTCTGAGTACCTCTGCTCCCAAGAGCATTTACACACCATGGCTGTCACACAGGGCAGATCAGAGCTTTCCTGGCAGCTTTTTAACCTGGGTACCTCAGGAAGGGACAACCAAAGCAAACGTCTGTTTGGTCCTGCACCAGTGCACCTCCAGGCTTGGTAGAATGGGGCTGCTCCAGCTGCACCTCAAGGGCATCTCACAGGAGCATCCTAAACAACCACCATCACCTCTGCTCACTGACACAGTGGAGCTTGTGTGCTAGAAATATGAGCTCCTGAACAGCCATGGGGCCAAGTCCTTCTGTGACACCACATTTATTTAGGTGTCACTTGGCCAAGGGAGCCATGCTCATGTTTGGTTCAAAGGAATCCAAAATATGTGTAGAGTCCAGCTGGATATGGTGGTATTTATTCCTGATTATGAAAGGCTGGGGCAATCCCAGTGTAGGAGGCTCAGAGGGAGAAACAACAGGGAGAAACAACAGTACTCTGCAGTCAGCCCCTCTGAATCTTTCCAGCATGGAATGGTAGAGGAGAATCCAGCAGTGGTGTCACATGAAGTGTGTTTCCCTTAGTCCAGGCACTGGGTGGGTACAAGTCACAGCGTTTAGGGACTCCTCAGACTATACAGAACACAAATTATAGGGACAGTTTGTCAGCAGACAGTATCACTGGAGAGGCTCCTTTTCCCAGACCACAACGTGTTACAGGTCACAGAATGAGTCCCTGAAATGATGCTGTGATTTCTCTCTTTGCACATCTTGGACTGCACAGAGCTGAGTTCAGGGACCTGATTCCCATACAAGAGGATAACAGTGAGGAACATTTGAAAGCTCTGATTTCTAAAAACATCTGAAATTTGTCAATTTCATCTCATGGGTAACATCTACATGGACATATGTAAATTCTTTTCTTCCTTTATATGAACGCAAAGAGTAAGATTCACAAAACTCATGTCACCTTAAATTCACACACTGAACAAATTCACATGCTGATTAAACAAAAAAATGCAGCCATTCCACTTATCCAAGAGGCTGATGGATCTTGACAAACCTTTCAATGAACCCATTGTGGCTTGTCATTTGTAGGAGCCACAGAAACCAGGTGGATTTTGTTGTAAGAAATTTTCCATAGTTCTGCTTATCAGTCATGTGAGCATGGGCAATTATTTTCATGTCATGTTTGCTAGTACTGATTTACTTTGAATTTGACTGGTCTTAAAAAAAGAAAATCTTTAATCTAAACCAAACAACCCTTAATGCAACCAAATGTTTGGATGAAGAAAGGGCAAATGCCTGTGTGTTTGTGAAAGCAGCACCAATAAAAATAACACAGGCACCATCTAAGATTGTAATGGCACTAGGCAATGCAGAATAATTAAAAGGGCCAGTTGTAACTTTGCAGGTTGAAATAAGTTCCACTGTCGCTTCAGGATACTGGCTTTAACTGGAGCAGAGGTTTACAAACTTTAAAAGCAGTCTCTCCAAAACGTTTGCAAATCTGACTGCATTTTTTTGTCTCCTATTTTTAGAAAGAACAACTTTTTAGAATTTTCTGCATGAGAAATGTTTTCTCAGCTGCTAAAGCTAATTAGGAGACACAAGGATGCGTTTTGTTATATTTTCCTCTGAATAGAAGTGAAGTTATTTCATGCAATTTTTTACCCAACTCTGCTGTGTGATGGGCTGCATACAGAGCATTTTATTTATACCACTTTATCTCACACCTGTTTGGATACTGGCTGTTTTATGGTATTTAAACATACTATTTCTTGCCAATTGCTTTATCTCCACAGTTCCTGCTTTTGCTGCAAATGTTTCTTATTAACTCTAGAAGAAACATCAATTGCTCCCTGCGCATTATTAGTGAGGACAAAAATAACACAATTGTTAGTTACTTCCAACATGTTATCACTGCAGACCTATAAAGCAGACATTCTTTCAAAATACTGTAGGGGCTCTTTTACTCCATTGAAAATAAATAATACGTGCTTTAAGGACTTGTTATTTCACTGGAATTTTGTTTTTAAATGGAAATAAGAAATAACAATCTAAAATTCACTAAGTCCCACTGCTGTGCAGAGTGCTTCCTGATGTATTTTTTTGAGCACACCTCTCTAGCTGCAAACCTAGAACACAATATCAGGCAGAGACACACAATGGGGGCACACAAGATTATTCACGCAGAAAACGCGTAATCCCTCAGGGATGCCTTCCTCTGGTTTGGGTATTTCTCCCTATAGCCTCTCGCTTTGTGGGTCAGTGATTTTCAACCCTGCAGTAGGAAGGAGGTGGGGCCTCTACAGATGCTGTTCTGGGGCTCTGCACTGCCCAGAGCCCTCAGGAGCACTAAAGAACTTCCACTAAGCCCCTCTGGGAGAGCCCTGCCCTGTCCAAACTGCAGAGGTGATGTGGGTCACACCGAGTCACTCACCTGGCTCTGAGTGTTCCTGGCACAGAGGCCACGGGTTTGCTTGTGCTTCTCATCCCTTCACCCTGTCACATCAGCTGCAGGGCCATGAGCTGAGCAAGCCAGGGCAATGGTGCTGTGTGTATCCACACCTGTCCTTTAGGCAGCATGTCCTGGCATCACCATTCCCTGCTTCCAGCTTGTACCCACTCCTAACAGCTCGGGCTGCAGCTGAACCTTCAACCTCTATTAATTGCCCATAACCCCATATTGTGCTGTTGTATTGATGTCTAGATAGAGATCAGACAAGGGGAAAAGAAGTGCTGAAGTAGGTGTCCCTGGCTGCAGAGGTCTGGATCTTTACCTTAGCATTTGCAAAGCCTGATTTCAATGCAGTTGTCAGGCAAATATGCCCCGATTGCAGCTGGGACACAACAGGACTGCCTGGAGAGAGGAGTTAACTTTCAAAGCAAACTGCTGTAGCCAGGATGCCTCACTTCATGCCTGCTTTCTGAAGTAGATTCTTTCATCCACAGCCAGAGCACACACCACCCTCCATCCTTCTTCCTTGGGTGGTGTTTTTACTGGAGGCATTGCTGGATCTAAGCTTCATTTTATCCTGCCTTACTGCTACTGTTTAAAAACCTGTCCAACTTGAAGACACGTGTCAGTGTTGCATTTAGGGCTCCAGCTTATCATCTCTTATTTCTTTATAACCAAAATAGCACCATTAAAAATAACCTACATACCTGGTAATGAAGGAAGCCTTACATGAGCTCTTCACAATGAAACTTCCCTTACCAATTTAGGATTGCAGAAAAAGCAGAATTTCCAAAGGACTGAATTTCTAACCTGAACTTGCCTTCAGTGATCCTCAAAGGCTGGAGTTTAGTTCTGAAACCACAAACTTAATAGGGTTGTTTGTTGGCTGGGTATTTTTGTCATTTCCTTTAGGCTTTGCTGTATCAACATGAAACTCAAAAAGCCCAATTTGCATTTACACTCAGGTGCATTTGCACTCCCCTTTGTTAAAACAAACAAACAAAAAAGCAAACCAGTTTTTCAAAGCTCATTCCCTACAAACCTAATGAGAGGTTTCTTCCACTGAAACATCTGGTTTTAGTCATTGCTGGTTGCAGTATACTGACAATTCATCTGTTCTCAAAATGCAGGGAAAGCAGTGTTAATCCTGGGCCTGGGGAACTACCACAGCCCAGCCAAAATATCTCTTGTGACTATATTAATTCACTGCTTTTAGATATTTTATGGTGCATCAGAAAATGGATTCTATTTATATGAGCATTTCTTAAACTAACAGTGAGACTTTTGTGCAAGTGAGAAGTAGGCTCCAAACCTGTGCACATTAAACGGAGCTGTGTGACTGATGAGTCACACAAGAGCCAACAGTGCCTGATTTCATTAGCTTTATTAATTTCTGGAACATAAGCAATTTAATAGAGGCCTCATCTTCAAGGAAAAGTTTTAAAAGGTTTGCAGAGGAGAAAATGAAAGCTAACTCAGTTTGGATGCAAGATGTGCCAAGCTACCTGCAAAGCACAGTACGGCAAAGAGTCTGCTCAAAAATGCTGTAAAAAGGTTCTCTCATGCACTGTGTGCTGCTGCTGGTAAGCCTAGACCTGTAAATCACACTTCAGCCACGAACACTTTCCAAGTACTTTCCAACAATATATCACATTGCTCAACATTTTAAGACTGTCTGACAGGAGACCGTGTATACTGGCAGCAAGTTAAATAGATATGGGCTGGTGACACAGACCCATCATCTTTCCATGGTTCAAATTTAAATCTGTTTTCTCACACTTTCATGGTGTTTTAATATATTTTTATTCCTCAAATTTGTTACCGTTAGGCAAGAATGACCTAAGCTAGATTTTGAAATCTGAATTTGTTTTGAGTGCTTTTGGTTCTAAGTCACTTCCAAGCCCAGAGGACTGTTTGCATTTGCTACACATATAATCTCATGAAAACAGGGGTTCTTGAAAGATTTTGGCCAAGAGAACCTAAAGATTGAGATTTCTCTGTGATTGAGCATAACCCTTGTCTTAATTTCTCAGCTCAAAACCCAGACTAGCCCTAAATTGAATCCACCTCCAGGCATGAACATCTTTCTCATCATTCCATATTTTATGTTGTATTTATTTTTGACATTGCTCAAAATCAGTCTGGTTTCTTTGGGATGGACAATCCTGTCTGATTCTGAGATGTGCACTCAGTTGTTCACCTCTGGTTTAAAAATGTTTCTCAACCCAGCAAACAATATAGGGAAAGAATCCTCAGTGTAGGAGAGGTTGTACTTTCTTTACTATCACAGTGAAGATTCAAGTTCTACCTCAGTGCTTTCATAATTTTACACAGTTGCTGCAATTATTTATCTATAGTCAGAACTATAGCTCTTGTTTTACTGCTTAATTCTTAAAAATCCTTAACAAGTGTCAAAGCAAAAATGAATTATGTTTTATCTATTTCAGAGCTCGTAATTGAATTGCTTTTTCTTGCAGTAAGACAAAACCAGAGGAACAAAGCCAAACTCCTACCAGTAATGCTCACCAATTGCATATTTCCACCAGCACACTGCAGAAAGCAAGAGCAGTTAATACAAACCTGGGTGTAATTATTTACTGAGCACTTTGCAGAGCATCCGTGCCCACTCTGTTTGTAAACTGGCCAACGTACTGACTCATGCAGGACACATGTAAAATGCTGGATATCTGTCATACAGAAGCCTCACTGTAAATAAATAAGACTATGTGGGCTGTCTCCCACAGTTTACACCACATCACAGCCCCTCTTACACAAGAGATCTGTAGGCACAGCAGAGATACCAGCGTGCCCATCTGCACCTTCATCATCCTTTTATCACAGGGATGGATACAGCTCTCCTCTTTGTAGGCAGGTAACAAAGCCAACATGAAATTGTTCAGCTCAAGCACTGAGCAGACACAAACCATGTATAAACCACCTTCCTCTTCAGCAGGGCAGACAAAGCTCAGCTCAGCTCAGCTGCCCTGGCACCTCTGCAGGTTTACAGCCCTGTGTGCTCTGCTCAGGGGCAATGGGGAATTCCTGCAGCACTGCCTTCAGAGAGCAACCTCTTTGGAGAGCAGATGGAGACAGGAGTGCCCTGGCTTGTGAAGGAGGTGCCATCTGTACATGTAGCTCAAGAAGCAATGCCAGCCAGCTGCTGATGCTGAGTGTCACAGAGGAGCCCCACAAATCCACAAATCCACACCTAAAAGTACAGCTCTTGTGCTGGGGTAGTGCTGCTCAGAGATGAGGAGCTGAAGGTGTTCATTCAACAACTAAAATTCATTTGGAAAGGGTATAAGGGCGTGACTGAAAAGCCACTAAAATGAGCAGAGTGCCCTGCCACTGGCCATTGCCTTTTGGGGCTGGCTCACGCTGGTGAGAATTGTCCCCCCCACCCCCAGACCCCTTTGGCTCACACTTGGTGTCTAATGTTTCAAAAGCTTCACATATTTTTAGAGTGTGTTTTCAGCTTTGGGAGGTGAATTGCTGGGAATTTGTTTTTAATATAGGTAATTTAAACCAACTATACAAATACGTGACCTTTGAAAACTCGGGTGGATTTTGACATATTTCAGATCGATGATAAGATTTTGCCTAAAAAAAAAAAAAAAAGCAAAACAAAAAAACAAAACCAAATAGCTAAGAAAATATCTCCTTCTGTTTCTGTTTATAAACTGCAGTTATGAGGCAAAAAAACCCAGTCTTGTCTTGTTGCATCCTTTGTTGACATACTAGTGTTGGTCAGTGAAGGAAAATAACTTGAAATAAGTTCATGACCCTTCTTGTTTCTGGAGGGGGAATTCCCTTGGGAATATTATTTTTCTAGAAGCCTGCTGAAGATAATAGACATGCTTTATCTCTTTAATGATGGCTGTTGTGGAGCTCATAGAAGAGGAATTGCAAGCTACATTGCAGCTTCAAAAAGTTGTACTTTAACACACCAATTACTATTAATGATACACTTGGAAAAAGATTTACAAAACCAGGCCATCTCTTTAATTATTAGCTGTGCTTTTTTTCATTCAGTAATTTTCTCCCTGACCTCACTGATATTTGGGGAAATCAATTAATTCTGTTGAAATCTGTAGAGCTCCATTGGTTCATATAAAACTGCAGGGAAAAGTTTCTTCAGGAAAAAAAAAAAAAGAAGCCACATTAAAAGATATATTAAAAGCATATTTACCAGAAGAGCTTCATCTCCATTTAAGTTTACTTTTTGGTCCTTTATGATTTTCAAGTCTTTAGTAAGAACCAGATTCTGAAGTAAGATTAGAGCAGTGCATCAGTTTCCAATTGATTGCCTTACAGATGTTTAAAAGGAAGTATGTTATCAATAGAGATTATCTCTATCAAAATATTCAGTGAATGCTAATGTTATTCTTTTCTCATTTAAATATAAAGATCAAGCCAAGACCCTGCTTGCTTGAAGTCAAAAAAACCCCACTATCAGTTGAGCAGACTGCTCCATGAATATTTTTAACAGATTTTTTTTCCTTACACAGAATTCAGATGGGATCTTATGTCCTATTCTAAGATCAGTACTTGGAATGGGAACATTTGCTGCCTCATAGACACATAGACCTGAAAAACTGAAATATCCAGAAAGAGAAATGATTTCAAATAATCTTTCTTGAAATTCTTTAAATAAATAAATTAAATAAATAAATAAATAAATAAAATCTTTTTTCTAAGGTAAGTATTTCTGGCCCAGAAATCCAGTACCCTACAGCAATTGGGAGGGAGAATGGCAAATGACAATGTATTTAAAGGTAAGGTAAACAAAATACTTCTGAAGTCGAAACATTGATGTTTGGCTACCAACATTTTCAATTAGTGCCAGCTCTGTCTGGTGCAGCCATGAACCTCAATCAGAAAAGAGCTACTGAAGACATTTGCCATATTTTCTTATTTTTTGCTCTTTTTTCACTGGCCACTTCTTGTGGCATATTGTCCACTGATGGTCAATAGACCAGATCTGATTAACACTACTTTAGAAGGTAAAAGTCTAAATAGCAGAACCCAGCTGAGCTCACCTGACTTGGCCTCAGAACAAGTCAGCAGGGGCTTATTCCTCTGCTGCTCATGGCTTGTCCAGACCACTTTTCTAACAACAGCTCCAAAACTGAGCCAGTTTTGAACGGGAAAATAGAGGGAATCAGGAATCTTCAGAAAAGAAAGTTGGTTTAGTGCTTCATTGATGGACTGAATCATAAACCTCCCCTTAACCCTCAGATTTTGTCTCTGTAACTTTGCAGAGGGTGATGACCCAGTAAAATGCAGCCCTGGAGCACACCTGGGGAGAGAAAAGGCTGGGATGAAGCGAGTAGCCAGAATGTCATGTACCAAATGTGAGCACAACCTCACCCTGTTTCATCCTGTGGGACCTACAGGAGGGGAGAGGGGAGGGAAGAGGGGAGGAGAGGGAGAGGAGAGGGAGAGGAGAGGGAGAGGAGAGGGAGAGGAGAGGGAGAGGAGAGGGAGAGGAGAGGGAGAGGAGAGGGAGAGGAGAGGGAGAGGAGCTCTCAGCCGGTGGCACAGGGGCCTCACAGACCCAGGAGTGGGCAAAAGGCACACTCGTTATTCCCTCAAGGACTCCACATGCCAGTCTATGCAATCTGATTTGCAATCAATTGCAAGTGATTACACATTGTTTATCATCGATTGGCACAAGGAATCCTTGAGAGAATAATGAGCTGCAGCTGATGACAATCAGAGACTACTGTCTCATTGCAAGTTTGATTGCACATCCTTCCACTGGTGCAATCGAGCATCCACCACCACCACAAAGTACCACTGAAAATAATAAATAAATAAAAAAATTAAAATAAAATAAAATAAATAAATAAAGGGTGGCACCAGAAAGCAAAACATTAAAAGCCCTTCTGAAAAAAAAAAGGCTGAGTGGAAGTTCTTGAGTATAATATTAGAAAGGTTAACATAGTTAGAATGCTTCAGGTTAGAAATACAATAAAAAGGTTTCAGTAGATCTTCCAGGTTTTCTTTCAACAAAATAAAATCTGGACAGCAGGCAAACATTTCTTTAAACAAGCAGGAGGAATTTTGGACCAAGGCATCTAAAGGAAATCTTTTATTATTTAAATATTTATTATTACTAATCTATTGCTTTGAAATAAAGCCTGCAGTCAAGTTAGAAGTTTCAAAGAAAAGATAGAAACTTAAAGACAATCTGCTAAGACCTCCTGGCTATCAGAAACTCACCTGTTCTTCTCAACATGGACTGTCTTTCTATCAGCAAATGCACAAAGAGCAAAAGTAAATTATTTTGTCCTGCTGGAGCTGTGAGTTTTGTCAACTCAGTGTACAGCTCTTCGCAAGTGAAACACCCAGGCCTGTGTATTTTAGAAAATAGTAATTAAAATTTCAGAAACCATCAGGTCATGGCCAATACTCTCATAAAGAGGAGCTCATCCTTGGCTTTATGTTGTGGTTTAGGGACAGGAGCCATTAGGGATGTTGTATTCATTTTGTGCCTGGCATGGTGTACAGGGTGATCAATGCCTGGGACAGATTCTGAAGTTATAGATTTACTTAAAAAGTAGCAGTAATGGCAATCATGTCTTGTGTATGTCTCAGTGAGAATGATTTCAATGAAAAGTACACAGATCCCTTCATTAGGGCTTTAATTTTTGGAAGTTTGCATTTAAGTTAAGTTTTGAAAACTTTTTTGCTGTCCCAGCAGTGTCAGCAGAACTTTGCCGTTGCCTGTGCTGGAGCTGTTTGCCTTCTGATCTGTAATTCAGATCTGTGAAAATAAAGCTAAACCATTACTTTGAGATCTTGTGTTTCATGGAGCTATCACATAGATCTCACTGCCTCCCTGGTGCCCAGCTGTCCACCACCTCCAGCATGGGTTAATTCCTTGTGTATGCCAGCTTGTATGTTCTCCAGGATCTGTGACTGCTATTTTTAGCATTTCAGACAACATGTATTCCAGCTGTGTTATCTCATTTAGGTAATTATTCAAAAAAGCCTCACTATCATGCAATATTTTGGAGTAAGCATCATCTGGTGGCTGAATCAGGTGCCCAGAGATCTCAATAAATCTGTGAAAATGAGGAGATAAAAATTATTTCATTACATGCCAGAGAAACATCCAAGTGAGCAGGTTTCATTTAGACCTTGTTTTCCATGGGTCTCCCCATACCAAGCTCCTTCAGAAACCCTCTTTGCAGCCCTGTGGGCCCTAAATAAAATCCTGACAGTCATTGAACCTTCTCTCAGTTGCCCAGGCAGAACAGAGCTAAGTCTACAGGCTCCCCAGTTCACAGTCTAATGCTTAAATGCACCCACAAACTCAAAACTGTCCAACAAAAGCCACCAAGCATGACTTATTCCTCTCCTTTCGTGAGAAATGTCAGGTAGAGCTGTACCAGCTTGTTAGCACAGAATACAGTGTGCCTGGTCTCAAACTGTTAATCAATATCTCTATCTGAGAGGTGACATTTCAATAGCTGTGGAACGCTGGAGCCTGTTAGAATCTCTTTCTTTTCTTTTTTTTTTTTTTTTTTTTTTTTTCAAGTGTCAGATTATAAACTTCATAAATAACTGATGAGCACACCTCTAACAACACCACGTGTGTTTGTGTTTGTGTGTGCCTGTGTCAGCACCTTTCTTGCTGTAAGCACGGTGACCCTGGAAAAAATAGAATGCACTGGTTTACGTACCTGCCCTGTGCTGTAAAGTTTTAATTTAGCATTGACATACCCTGAGCCATTTAAACACCCCCCCAGACCCTGGAGAGGTGAAAGGAATTATGGAAACATTATGCTGGAAGAGATCTGGAAGGGGTTGACTGGTCCATCCTCTTGCCCCAAGGCCAGACTTAGGAAATCTCCAGCACACCTCTTTTGAATTCATTCCTTAAAACCACCTTGAAATGGAACATCCACCACCTCCTCAGGCAATCTGTTTCACTGCTTCTGATGTCCAAACTATCAAAGGGGATGTCCCTAATATTTAATGTGATAAACTTCCTTGAGTTTAACCATACAGAAAAATAACCAAGCAAGGCGAGGCAAAAAATGGTGGGGAGAAAGGGATTGGTGTGAAAAGGGGAGTTAGATGAAGAAAAAAAATATCTTTAACTGGAAAATTTACTTGAAAGGAAGTGAATGTCAAGAGGAAAGGCCATGACGAGGAGGACATGTAGCTTCCTGCACAAGGCTGTAAGAAAACTTTTTCTGGGGGGAAAGAAGAATCTCTGAGAGTGAGAATTTTACTTTCAATGTTTTCCCCTTTCCCCATTTAGGTTCTCTATACGTTCTTTCTTTTGCACCTTTCCATGTTTCTTAATATTCCACTTTCCAACTGTGCTGTAGGGGGGGTTTTCCCTATAGCTATAGTTTTGGGGTTTTTTTTATTCTATGGGTTTTATTGACCAAACAATGCATTAAATTGTCAGGATGCAGTATTTCTAAGGCCAAACCAGCACCAGTGACTGTAGATGAATGCATACTCCAGTACAAAATAATTTCAGATGTCTTTCTCTGCTTGTACCTATTAATACCTACTTACACATGGCAAAAAGATCAGGAACAAAATTTTTTAACCAATCTCAGATATTTCACATAGAAGCTTGCTTTTGAAAGGCTTTTAAGCATCATTTTCTTAGTCCTCCCAACACCTCTCTGAGACATTGGCAGTCCTTCTTTACATGAAATGATAAGAGCAAAGCAGGTGGATATAAAAGGAAAAAATGAGAAATTAAACTAAACCAAAGAGGAAATGCTGCTATGAAAATATATCTCAGTTTGTTGTTATCAGGCTTGTGGTGCAAGACAAAAATAAAGTTTGTTTATGACTTTGACCTCTCAAATGTTGCAGTGACATTGCAATTTAATCATAAGCTAATAATTTACCAGTTCTCCACTTCTGAGTAACAGAAAGCCACTGTGAGAACAGCAGTGAATTTTCAGCTCTACTTGTGTCTTCATCTAGTCTATAAAAACTTTTTACAAAAGACCACAAGAAAACCAGTGAGGTGATCACACACAATAGGAGAGCTGAAGTTATCAATAGAGTAATTTACAATAATTGTATTTGCAAATTGAACATCATTACAATAACAATAACTATAAAATCCCAAAAAGATACTTGGTGCTCTTGAGTAATTACATGCAATTAATTTGTATCTAATTCCAGACTCTGGCACACTCTAGCCTAGCCTTTCTCAGAAATACTTGCTGGCAATGAAAAAATAAGATGCTGCCCAGGCCACCTCTGCTGGGAAAGCTTTATGTTGTGCAAGAAGGGTTCAGATTTGGCAAAGAGCAACAGTGCATCTGCAGAGAAACCTCTGGAGGATCCCAGTTTGTCCCTGGTACATGTGATAACAGCATTTATGAGATTATTCCAGTTGAGGTCTTTGGCTCCACCTTCTCCCATCCCTCCTGCTGGCCCATGCTGAGCTGTGCCCCCACAGCAGCCTGGACACAATTATTTGGCACTGGCCAAACCAAGACAGGGAGGAGAAGACCTTCTGCAATCTTAGCTAATGTTTTCCTTTCCCACGCTGATGAGTGAGGAGCAGGAGAATTTGAGCCTCCTCTTCCCAACTGGCGGAATGTTTGTCACCAAATAGTTCATACTCCCACATCTTAACTGAAGAAAGGAACTAAGGATTATTTCTGGATCATAGCTCTTCTTTTGGCGAGCTGGAGCGAGGTTTCTGCAGACGTCCAGAGACAAAGAAAACTAAACAAACAGAACAGAGGGAGAAAGGAAGAGTGTGGGGACTTTGGAGAATGAAAAGATTTTAGAGTCCAAAAGTAAGAACACATCCAAATGCAAGGGCTTGGTTTCATGAGCATATATTTTTGACAAATGTATACTATTCATTATTAATCTATATGTCTTGGCCCAAAGTTCTATGTTATGTCTTACTAAGGATATTGATTTTTGTCTCCTTTGCGCTGTACGTGTTCAGTTTCAACTTTTAAAGGAAGAAAGGGATTGAGACAGAGAACAGTGAAATGATAAAGAGGGTAACTTTTGCTGCTCTGCTTCATGATACACTGACCTAGTGATGGCTGAGATTATCATCCATTAGTATACACTGATTATTTTTTTAAAAGTTCAACCACTATAAGACACAATGAAAAGTTATTTTAAAAGGAAAGAGCAGACAGATGTTTCAGGGGTACCAGTGGACAGGCTTGGTTGGTTTTGGGAGCCACTACCTGTGCAAGAAGGCGTGATGAAAATCTGTGCTGACCTACAGAGATGCTGGAAGAGAGAGACTTCTGCCCTAAACTCCTGCTAGCCTGGGTAGGAGGAAAAGGGATTCCCGTGTGGCAGAAATAATGGCACCTCTGCAGGCTGCAGTGCTCAGAGTGTGACAAGGCCCTGGGCAGGGCAGTGTGCAGGCAGCTGCCTGTCTTTGCTCCCCATGTGGCTTTCAATATGAAAGGTGTGTGCTGAAGGATCCAAAATCACAAACATCAGTTGTTGTTTGCTGTTATTATAAGCAGCCCCTGCTTTTCCTCTTGGGCAAGAGTGGTGTGTGTGTGTGTGTGTGTGTGTGTGTGTGTGTGTACACATACATAAATACACATATGTAGAGGTATGCAGATCATATAAACAAAGCCAATACCATCTACAAGCTTGGCTTTGATGTTAACGCAGTGAAACAAGGCGTTTTATTTGGAGTAGCTGGTGAATAAATATTGTTGCAGGCATCACATAACAAGCGAACTTGAAACTACTCGGTGGCTCTGTATAATTAGGTCAGTGTTATAGCTAAGGGGAGGAGGAGCCAGCCCTGAATGATGTAAAATCCTGAACTTTTCAATTAAAAAGCTTTTTCTGTGAGGTAACTGAGCATCACTGTCTTGTTGTGGGAGGTCTGTTCAATGTTTAAGGTTTTTCTTCACCTTAAAGACAAAGCTGTGACCTGCCATTCTCTGCTTGCTTGGAGCAAACTGTCCAAAAGCACTCCAGAAGCAGAAATGACTGCCTGAGTGCAAGAAGTGGAGGGTAAATCTCCCTGAAACAGAGAGCAGTCAACTGCAGCAAAGCATCAGCTTACAGGTTTTTACATTTTAACATATGCATCAGATGCTCCTGGGAAGAATGACACTCAGAAAAGAAGTTGTAATTATTTGTTTTGGATATTAAGTTATGTGTTAAGAACACATGTGCCTTGGGACTTCTAGCTCTAACAGCTACTTAAGTTTCAGTAAATGGAGTGAGCAAATGAACCAAGCGAAAATGAGAAGAAAGCTCCTGACTCACATCCTCTCTCTCCTGACTGTAATAAGAAATGTCTTGAAAGCAAAATGTATTATTTTATGTTATCAATAAACTCCCCATAGAGTTTATGACAGAGTTATTTACCTCCATCTGAATGTTAAGGAGGGGTTGGGGACAGGAAAATATGCGATTTTTTTAAAATGTTACAAAAATTTGGTTGTGTGCAGATCAGAATGAAGCTGTGCTAAAATGAAACAAAGTATAACCCGAGAGAACAGCAAGAATAGCTGCATGACTAGGGAACTAATTTGGCAAGTCAGAGACCCAGACAAGGATCCCCAAACTACTTGCAAAACCTTTGTCTTGAAATCCATACCTTTTGGCAAAAAAGTTGTGATTTTGACAAAGCAGCTCTTTCCAGCAAACGTATTTTAACCAGCTCACCAGCATGCTAAATTTCTCTCTTCTCATTCTCCACTTGACTTCCTCCAGTGCTTTGGGTTGCAAAGCCAGAACAGCAGCAATCAATAGCCCAGAAAATTGTAGTATTGCATGTCGCTGTAATGACTCGAATGCTGGAATCTGTGTTAGTTTCTTTTCTGGCTGTGAAGATGCCTCCTGATTGGAAAAGAGGGGCACTTGCAACAAAGCTCCTCTGAAATTATCCTCCCAATGTGTGCATGAGGCAGCTGGGAACTTTGTGATAACAAGCAAGTCAATCTTCACTTTCTCATTGTCTTTGTTCAGGTGAGTCTATCACCTGCCCAGAGGACTTGGCAGAGGAGCTTTCCTGCACTTGGCTCTAGAAAAGGGAGTAAGAGGGACAGGGTTCTTCTTCTGTGTCAGGAAATTATTACTCCACATTGTCTGAGGGATTTTTAAGTCCCATCCATTTATTCTGTGAGATGGAAAATACTGAAATGCAATTATCTGGAGATTACAATGAAATGTGGATACGTGTGAAATGCACAAGCACTGTGTTGGCTGTGGCTCCTCATATTTCTTGGCTGGCCTTGCAGATGCAATGGTGTTTATGGTGGAGTTCTCTCTCTGAATAAGATGTTTCCACATCTCTCTCTCCTGAGCTACTGTATTCCATGATTTCCAATTCTGTAATATCCAAAAAGTGCATTTGTGCTGCTAATCTCCCAGACCTTAGATTTCATATAGCTCTTGTGGTTGCACAGCACAGGGCATTGAGGAATGAGGCTCCAGCTCACGGGAAAAGGGTTGAGTTCAGAAAGGTTGCGTATTGGGAGAAGTGGATTTTCTGTGAGGAAAACAGGGAACTTGATGGGACAAGGAAAATATTTGGGTTTTGCAGTATTGCCAAATTTATGTGAGCATACAAAGGGCAGCAAATGCACAGAGAAGGCTGTTCAGGGGATTCTTGGTGGAATAGAGTAATGCCACATTACTGTGGGTTAGTAGGGGACATAAGTAGCCTATTAGCAAAAGGGGCATGTACTGCTTAAAGAATTCTTTTTTCTTACTCTTTTGTCATTCCCCTCAGGTTTCATGAGTGATGGGAAAGATATTTTGATAAACTTCTTAATGGGAAGAGAGATAGAAACCTGATTTATTTGCTTTCTATACTGCTCTGAGAAGTGTTTTGTGAAGGTTGAATAGGTTAAATGGTAAATTGTAAAGTCCTTACAATTATTGTCCTTTGCCTTGCACTCCCCAAAGTTTTGGGGAAGGAGCACGGTGCAAATGTGGTGATTGCTGTCCCTGCCTCTGACAGTTCTCTGGAGGAGGTAGAGGCAGCTCTCTCAGTACTATTCAGCACTTTTTAGAAGTAAAACCCCTTCAGTATAAACCCAGGCCAAGGTTCTGGACTTCCTTCAGTGGCAGAGATGGAAGATGTCTCTAATCAGACCCCCAAAATGTGTGTGTGTGTCTTCCCATTCCCATCCAAAGCCAAGTTTCTTCTAGAGCTCCCAGTGGATGCCTGTGGGCTGAGGACATCACACATGATGTGATGTCACCAGGGCAACCTTCCGAGAGCTAGAATGAAAATCTGGTGAGATCAGATTAAATCATATGTCGTGCTTTCAATAAAGCACATTTTCTTTACCCCAACTTTGTCTCTGGAGATGACAATGAATTCCTTTGATACAAATGGAGAAGGAGCTAAACACTTCTGCTAAACACTTTTGAAGGAGCTGTTTTTTCTTCTAATTTTTTTTTTAATCTGTAAGAATCCCTCCTGTGTATGCTGCTCTCATTGCATACAGAGCTCTTCACACAGCATAGTTGAGACATAGCACTTAAAGCCTGCAGTCGGTGTTTTTTCTCTTCAAGAGGGTGTTAACAGAAGGTTACAATTATACATACATTTTAATATGTAACCCTCTATTGTAAACAATTTACTCTTAATATGTCTGGCTTTTGTTTGCTATGAAGTTATACATTATATCTGAATAAATGATTCGCTTGGCTCTATAGTAGTTTCTCCATATAGGTACAATCTCACTCCAGTCATCCTAGATTATTTTTTAACATAATCTAATTTAAAAAGAAAACCTCCTCCCTGTTTATAAAAATATTATTTGTTCCTGGTTTTCATACATATATTTGGAGGAAAGAAATGAGTGATACTGAATAATGACTAGCACTCAGTCTCTCTAACCACAAATTATGCACCTCTATTTGCAATTTATTCTAAATGTTCATTGTTGTTGGGGTTTCTCTTTGTGTGTTCTCTCATCTTGCTGTGCATATTCATGCTCATAGCTCCCCTGAATCCATATGCAGAAGTACAAGTACCTGAGCTGGATTGTGGAGTGTGAGCTCCTGTAAGGGCACAGACACTTCTGTGAGATTGGGTTTAGACACAAAAAACAGAGGGTGGGGAAAGACAAAGACCAGCTATTGCACCACCCCTAGTCCATATAGAAATGGGGGCATGATTATCTGCTGTTGGTATTGGAGCAAAGCAGAAATAGGGAGGAATTGTTTCTGTGCTGTCTCAGAATGGAATATCTTCCTCCCTCTTCTTTCTTGGGGTGTGTCCTGGAGATACCATCTAGCTCTGTGAGGGAGAACACACAATCTCGTTTATAAATAACAAATATTTCTGTAGCATAAATGCAGATGCTTATCTGAATACGATTCCTCTTATGACAAGTTTATTATGCAGCAAGGTAGGAGAGAAACCTCTGGATGGAAACACTGGAAAACACTTCTCTTCCCAGCAGAGGAAAGCCCTTGCTCAAGATGCTCTGGATGCCAGGTTGGGGTAGTGACAGCAAAGGGCTGTGGGGGATTATCCCACTGAACACAAGCTTTCCTTGGTGTTTGAGGAATGCCCTTTAAGCAGTGCTCTCAGTGTCCTTACAGAAGCAGTAAAGAAATGGAGATAAACCCTCCCTGTCTTTTGTACTCCTGTGGTTTTTTTTCACTGATGACAGTGAAATGGGAAAATGGTGATCAAAAAGTTTCTTGCTGAGGATCCTTAGACAGGCATTGGGGCCACAGAAATTTGTTTTAGTTTGCTTAATTAGAGAAAAGCACAGTTTCTAATCCCATAGGTTCTTCTTTCACGGACTGTAGAAATAAATGTGCTTTAAGAAGTCAACTCCTTGCCCATCCCTGGGTTGGATCGTGCAGATGGATGGTCCTGAATAGCCTCACATTCAGGTGTCTGCATTCATGATTTCTTAATTTGTGTAGCAACTGCTCCAGAGAGGATCCAAGCTGGTTGAGAGGAAGAGGATCAGCACCAGGCAAAATCCTGTCTCCTTTGAAATCACAGGCAGCATTCCTCAGATAACATCTCCCACCAGTCCAGCCTCCCATCTTCCCTCTTCCCCCAGAAATAATGTTGTGAACTTGGAAATAAATCAGTTCTTCTTAATGGTGTTCTCTGGTCAGCCACAGATCCAACAGCTACAGAATCAGGAACTCTGAATACAGAGGTCTATCAGTCATGAAGAAGAAAATGCAGCTCTTTCTTCCCAGACAATGCAAAAGACCATTTTTTCAATGTTAATTCCCTAAGTCGAGGTTTTGCACAGGTATTAATTAACTTTAATACACAATTCATACATGGTTACTAATCTAATTTCTGTTCTTTCTAAGCAAGATAAAAAATACTTTCCAACTCTAACCTCTCAGAAGATTGCAGGCCCAACATAATATCATGAAATGGAGAGGTCTATCCCTATTTTTTCCCCAGAAGTAATGTATAATGTACTGAAGTCCAAAGCCAAGTTAGGTGATGGCATGGAAATGGTAGGCAACACATTGCATTAATGATCACCACTGGCTCCAGAGTTAAGCAATTCCAGCATGGAAAGACTCCAGGAAGCTCTGGATGTCCAAATGAGGAGTTTGTCAGCTTGGGAAACACAAGCATGAGAGTTTATGGGACTGAGATGACCTTTTATACGAGCAGAGTGTGGTTAAGAGATGAGTGTGCAGGCTCTGGGCTGACTTTATCTTCCATCTGACTTCCCTGCTGAGGAGCATCAACCTACTGTGCATAACATAAGCTCTGCCCTGTGCTCCAGTGGCTCAGGCTAAAAAGCCAAGGTTTCAGCTGCATTGGGACTGTCACAGGCAGATTAGAGGCATGTTAAAATGTTATTTAGGGTCAAAAAAAAACCCCAACCAAACAAAAAAAAAAACAAACAAAAAAACCCAAAAACAACAACAAAAAAAAAAAACCACAGGGAAAACAGGGAAAATGAGCCCATACAGCTAAAGGCCTGCAATTCACAGGCACTAAAGCTGAGCACACACAGGCATGCCCAGGCAGAAGGTGTGTGGATGGGCAAACAAATCTAAGAATTAGTGGCTTCAAAAAGACCCAGGGCAGAGAGGTGACCTAATCACAGACACAGAAATATGGACAGGAATGGCAAGTGCAGCTTCTTTGTGTGCAAAACTGAGACAGTCTCCTCATGAGAGTTTTCAAAATGTACTGAAAATTTTCAATTCTTAAACAAAGGAAACAATATTGCAAATTCAGAGCTTTGTTCTTTAACTTATATGTTGAATATATTTAAAATGAATGTTTCAGTATTTATTTTCACTGGGAAAATGGGTAAATTAGGTATGGCTGTGATGGTGAGTGAGAAACCAGGAGCACTAACCTGGCTTCTTCTCCTGTCAGTCTGGTTCAGTGAGAGCAACATGGGACTTTGCATTTCTGAAAGTGAAGCCATTTATTTGAGAGAGTTAAATAAACAAGTTTACCTGCATCTGTGCCTCAAGTTCCTCCCTCTAAGGCCCATGCACATTCATAACCTGCTTTCCATAGCCTCAACAGATAAAATGAACTGTAATTACACCTCAAAGATGTTTCTTTCCACCTGTGGATGTCCTGTTAGGCAGCAAGCCCTAACAGCCTGACTCCTCACCATGTTACTCCAGTATTACACTTTGCTGTAATCCGTTGGACCAGTGGTCTCAGGAATTGGAGTAATGGAACAATATTATTTCATCACTGGATATGAAAATCTTTTGAACTCCTTTATGCTGCTGTCAATCGAGTTGTTGCTTCCAGTCTAGTTGTTTCTATTTTCTGAAGACATCCAAAATTCCTCTGCGATTTTTTTTTTTTTGGCCTTCAGGCATATTTCATAGAATGGTTTGGGTTGGAACAGACTGTAAAGATCACCTAGTTCCAGTCTCCTCTCAATTTCATTTGTTGAAATTGAGAACATGTCAAAATTCTCTCCCAAGGTGGGAAGCCTGAAGTACTCATTTCCTGAAAAGTTCAGCTTTACTAATCACAATCAGACACTACCAATGTAACAGGTCCTCCTGGACTTGTTACAGCCTTCTCAGAAATCTCACTTCCCATCTCCTATGATAATATTATCCTGATGGTGGCTTTGAGTCATTTTTGTGGATATTTACGTGGTATCTACTGAGTTTTCCTCCTGCATTTAAGGGCCTCAACCAAAGTCCAGTGAGAGATTTTCCACTGTCTTCAAAAAGAGTAAGATAAGGCACTTGAAAAGATCATTCATTCAGAGAAAATAAGTTCTCTTTGCAAGTACTTACATGCTGCTGGGCTTGAATCTTTGCTAGAGGGATTGCAGGCTCTGTAGTGTGTGTGTGAGTCATGCTGGTGAATCAGAGTTTTCCCTGGTTTTCAAACTGTGGTTTTCTTTATAATAAAGCATACATTGTATTTTCACAGCCAAACCTCCACCATCACATCCCTTTTGCAGATGTACGTACTAAATGGGAGAAGCTATCCGTGGGCTCAAGTATCTCACACAAATAAAAGGAGCATTACCAGAATTATACACTTTTTTTTTTTGTTTGTTTCTAAATTAGATCTTTTTTAAGGTGCAACATTAGTTTCTTGCAATTGTTTCAAAATACAGGAACAGTTAAGCAGATAAACTAAGTTAAATTTTGGGAAGGAGTCAGACACTTCTGTCGGCTAAATTACCTTCTGTAAATCTAACTTCTCTGGGGAAAAAATGCACCCCTTTTCCAAGGGAGTAACTCACTGCTACTCTGTGATGAATATTGAGTTCAACAAAAAACATATGATATACTGCATGGTGCTAATTATCTGATATTTTGCAGTTCTGTCCTCATCCCTTTCTCTACAGTATTAATCCCCTAGGCATTTCTGTTGTGGAAATGGTCTTGAAACCATAAAAACAAATTCTATTTAGGATGTTGGGCTCAGGTCCCTGGTTAGTGTAAATCAGCTCTGACTGGAGTGTATTTATGTTGCTATCTATCTCCTGGAAATCCAGACTGTTACCTTCTCTGGCCTTTCACAAGATGACCTGAGACCTGCTCCCAGAGGGAATGTGAAGCCCCTCACCATGGACCCTCCAGATATTCATGAATTGATGGGAGATGAACCAGATGTACCTCCAGGTCCTTTCACTGATGGACATTGTGATACATCAAGTTGTTAGCAACACAGAATTAGATCACACCAGATTATAAATTTTAAAAAGACCCAATTGCCTTAATCATTAGCAAGAAAAAGGAGAACAGAAATAGAGGAGAGAAAGATCTGAAAAGATTTTTGAACAACAGTTTTTAGGGTGTTTGATTTACTATTCAAGTGTGCACAGCTGCTGCTCGGGGGGGGAAACGGCACCATGCCAAGAAGGAGAGACAAGGGTAGAACAGTAATGAGAGAGGAGAAGATTGTTTGCAGACTGGACTATTAAATGAGCTTGGAAAAAGGTCCCCTCATTCCCCCCTCCATAAAGAAGTTCCCTGCTTCAGTGCCACAGTAGCCCACAGATATGCCACTTAAGCTTTGTTGATGCCATGAACTGATGGCAGGACCAGAATCCACCCTTCATCCCTCCAGTCCAGTTTTCCTCAGAGGCAATACTAGGTGCAATGAAAGCTCCCTTATTGGTAGCATCTCCCTTGTGCTCTCCCTCTCACGTTTCAAACAATCTGCTTGAGTGGGAGATATATAATTATTCATTTTAGTGAAACAGCAGCAGTCAACATTGCTTGTCCATGGCAATTCCAGATCTCGGTGTGGCAGCAGAACCATCTCACAGGAAGTCATAAAGCTCCTGCACCTGACATCTGATGGGAGCAGTCCAGGTATGGATCAGAAACCCTTGCCAAAACTGATCAAAGCAGCCACTTCCTTACTTTTCAACAAGGTGAAGGATGTCTCCCTTTGGACCCAGAGGTTTGTCATCATTCTAGCACTGCTATCCTTGTACAGACACTGATTGACTCAGTCTTAACAGCATTGATTGTTTTGCTCAGCTGACACTCCTACAGCATGGCCATTCATCCTGCTGCTCTGCCACGGGCACCTGACGTTTTTCTCTGCTTCCTTTGATGCTATTTTTGTTGTTCCAGTCTCCTTGGCTTTGCTCATGCTTTGCACTGCCGGAAGGTTTCAGCACCACTCTGCTCTTGCTGTAAGGTACAAGGGCACAGCAGTGGTGCCAGGTGCTTTTCTGTCAGTGCGGGGGGTTTGACCCAGATTTTCATGAGCTCCACACTGACCAGTGCTCAGCAAGGCTTTGTGTTACTGGTTTGGATTACTTTGTTTATGAAAATCTTGCTTTTGGTGATTAATGCCTGTGCATTGTACAAGAGTGGCTTCAAATTTCCCTTTGAAACACGGCTCTAGAAACACTGCCAGATGATATTTCTTCCCAGGCAAACGGCTCCTTTCTATGGAAAATGGGAATGCTTTGTTGGTTGCAAAAGACCCTAACATGGTACAAATTATCATCTTATTTACAAACACAGCCTCTTTGTTCCCGTAAGAGGTAAGAATACACTGTTCAAGCACTGGACTGTTCAAACTTACCATAAAATAAGCAGGCACTGCCCTCCCAAGTGACCAGTTCAAATGATTCACCAAACCAGCTATTGAATTCCACAGCGAGGGGCTCTGGACACAACATCTGCTTCTGCCTAGCCTCTGCTGGTCACAGCCTTCTGATCTTCCAGCACTCACTTGGGAACAGGCTGTGGAAGAGCTGGAACTAGTTCAATCTGACTTAAAAAGATACATTTTTTTTTCCCTCCCTGTGGTATGGTCACAATTTCTTTTACCTTTTAGAAAAGAAAATGTTTTAAGGAGACATTTATTTAATTCCTAGTCCTACTGGATTTTTGAGATTCAATTTATCGTGCTCAGTGGTCATGACAAACACACTGTATCCAAGTGCAGGGAGAATTATTTGAATGCAGATTGACATGAAGGAAAAATTTTCAGAGGAGCTTATATGACTAAGGTGTATAAATCCCATTGACTTTGAAGTTCTTCCTAATATCTTTCTAATGATCTTAAGAGTCCAGTTGTCTGGTTTACTAATTATGAAACCAATTTTCAAAAGCGTCTGTCAGACTTTTTCAAACGGGACTTAAATTCTTAAGTCACTAAAGAACTGCAGCTTGTATGTTAGTGGGAGCCTTGGCTTTAATTGAACTAAAAAATACATCAATGTGATTAACAGCCAAGTAAACTGAGAAACTATGTGTTAGGACCTTGATTTCATCCAGCTGCCTGCTGAGGTGGTGTTGGTGTGTGTCTAGGTGGTGTCTGTGGGCCAAAACAGCCCAAAACAAGTCACCTTTGATACATCTTCCATCCAAACCACTCTGCTGTAGTCCCATCATCTTTCTCACACTTTGTATGTTTGTTTGTTTAAGTTGCTGCATACTATTGTAATTTAATTCCTTGTCTATGAAAATATTATCATGATAAAATTTTGTTTTTCTTTGCCATCATTCTACCAGCACTAGAAGATACTCTTGAGTTTTCATTCTATATTGTTTCAAAAGACCCATGCAAAGTAAAGCCCTTTGCCCTCACTTCCTTTTGCTTGGTGTAGTATTGGCTACCATTTTCAATTTTTACACATTTTTATGCAGAGTTATTTTTTTTTAATTTAATTTGATTTCATTCTCTGTCTTGCTCTTCTCGAATGACTCCCTTTTCTTCAAAGCTGTACAAATTGAAATCCCACTTTGTCACTTGCTGAGTGTAGCAGGATCAATGGTTAAGTGTGTCCTTGGAATCATATCTCTTGAGATTTTTACCCACTAATTCTGTTCCTGCAGAGATCCCTCAAATTTCTTGAGATACTCATGCCAGTGTTTGAGTAGCTGCAGTTTTTGACTGACTCTTTGATCCACGGCAAAATACCCCTAAAGCCCCAAACTGCTTCTCACTGCTCTGGGGCAGTTTGACTACAGATGTTTTAGAGCAGAGTAGCTTTTTTTTTTATTTTTTTGGCTTGCTTGAAAACATTCAGTATAGCTGCATCTGTGTTGCAATCAATGTGTGGTCGTTTGGCTGGTTATCCTTTCCGATAGCACAGTTCAGTTGGTCTGACTGATCTACTGATTTCAAATAGCCAACATGACATTGAAGGGCCAGTCTCTTTGTGAGGTCATCATTCTATATTTGGGATTTAGAAAACAAACAGTCCTCTTAATAACAATTGGAGTTTGGGGCTTGATTTTCTTTCCCTTTCCAGTGTGACACATTTTTTTCCAATTTGTATAAATAGCACAGCAGACTGAAGGTACAGCAGACTGTTTTCCTCAGAAGTTGCTCATCTTCCTTTTTTATATGCTTACAGGTAATTACAGACAACATTATCCTCTTTGAAAATTCCCTGAATTCTTGGAAATTAACTGGTAACCAGTATAGCCGCCTTCTTTTCTGTAGCATTGACATCAAATTCATCAGAACAATCCAAACACTGATTAAGACAAAGTATTAGTTGATTTTGGTTGAGTCATCCTTTGTTTTTATCCCTTTCCTATCCGGTATCTCAATCTCATAATTGCTTTTAAATGTCACACATGGTACCAGAAATGAAACACTGTTTGAAATAAAACATGACCAATTATTTGCTTATTTACTACTAAATGAACATTGTCAAATTAAAACATTATCTTATTTTCCACATGTAGTAAGGCTGAAGGGAAAGAAAACTAAGGGAAATGGTCCAAACTCCTTTTCTGCAGGGATTTCTGAAAAGAAATAATTTCAAATTATATGAAATATGCATTTCCAACAAAAGACAAAAAGACATTCTACAATGCAGGAATTGTTGTTAGTATGCAGCAGTAGAGGTGAGCGTGTCCTTTCATCTGTGATTTTTAACTGGTTCACCAATTCTTTCTTTGGAACTGGTTTACTACCTCGACCTTCACATTCAAAGCTTTTCTGCAAAGATTTGGATTCTTCAGCCTGTGGACCAGCCCCACAGTAGCTTTTGGGGGAAGTATTGTGGAAAATATTTGGACTAAATAAAGGGATTAAATAGTTTATTTGTTCCCCACAAAGCAAAAAAGGATAACTGACATCTAGGCATCTCCCTGTAGAATTTTGGATACAGCTGAAGCTTGAAAATTAAGGAAAAAAACATCAGTCTTGCAAGTTATCAAAATTTTTAATCACAGTCATGCAGATCCATACTGGGAGCTATGAGATTCCACAACCAGAGTGATCTGCACTGGATTCAGATGAATTTCCCAGATAAACCCACTCTCTAGGATCACCTTGAAAGGACCAAATTATGAAAACTTCATTTGACTACCCAGACTGAGTGAGCCAGTCCATTGAGCTCTCCTTGGGACAGCAGTGAAGGCATAAAACATACCCCAGTGGTTTCCAGGGGCAGGCAGAATTGCAGTGGGACTTCTTGAAGTGCTTCAATGCATCTGAGCTCACCAACAGCCCTTGTATAAGGGAGCATGAGGCTATTAAAGGGAGTTTAATAGTGTAGAAGTGAACCCTACATTAAACCAGCCACATATCCCTACTTCATTGCAGCTCGGCTGCACAACCTTCCCTATATAATAGGTATCATTCTCTGTGTAGGAAAACCCTTCCCATAAATGCTGTTAATCTCATTCTAACCATACTTTTGTAAATACAATGACATGGTCAATGGTCCCTCTGAGACCACATTTCCCAATAATGAGGGAAATGGTATTTACAGGAAGAACTTAAATATTTCTTTTGTACTGGAGCATGCATTTTTGCATGTAGCGTACGAACCCCCTAATACAACTATGACTAATGTACCCGTCTAATTAAATTTTTACAGCATTCCAGCATGTCAATGTCAAATATTTGCATCCAGTTACCCTCCTCATAACACTGTCAAATAAACTTCTGCTTTTTATATTTAGCGTCTGCTTCCCTCCTTCCTCACCATGTGAAATCAAGGCATCATCATCATCTTCATGAAGACAGGAAAACTGCCTCCTGCTTCCTCTTGTCCCAGCAGTGACCCCATAACTTTTAACTTGCAATTTCAGATATGCTATTCTGCAGGAGGATCCCATGAACTATTATTCAATGCAAAGATTAGAATTTGGAGTTATAAGATTACATGCATTTGCAAACAAAAGGAAACAAAACAGATATAAAACTTTATTTGTTTCTTTTGCTGTTTTCCCTGCAGAAAAGTGAGGCTTTCCCACTAACCAGATAACTGCTTGGAAACAATTTGGGCACAGATAAAACAGGAAAACAACAAGCTTAAGGCTGGTAACTGTTAGGACATCAAAGCCAGGTGAAAAGGTCCATAAGGCACATCTAGGTTATATACCTCTAAATAACAAAAAGGTTTATGTTTGGGGATAAAGTGGGATTAGTCCCCCAAATCAGATATCACCAGAAAAATACAGACATTGTTTAGTTCAGTCTGTTTAATCTTTCCTTACAACACAGGCAGGCCATCATGCAATCTCCCCGAATCCCTAGGTAAGCACTAAGTTGTTGCCTTTAATTAGTCTGCAAGTTATAGTTTAAATGCAGTGGCCTGACATCTCAATTAGGTAATGCAGATAAGATCCCAATAAATGATTTCTCAAGTCTAATATTCTGCAGTGGGGCCTTCTGGGGTGCCCACACAATGGGTGTTCTCCTGACCATGCAGCAGAGGCAAACAGGGCCATTCACAGGGCTCTGTTGTAAAGGAGCACTGCATAGTGCTTTAATCCCCTAGTTTAAATGCTTTTTATTTGAACAGGTTCTAGAAAAGAACCCTTCATTAATATCATGAGGAGCAGGCTGGGGCCAAGCCTATTAGCAGCCTCATAGCTATAGATATGGTTGGATCTACATGGCAATAAAACATTGTTTGGGGGAGTATATCAATCAACTGCAAATGAGAATTTTGAGTTCAAAAGTTTCTTCAGCATCAGATTTTCAGCAATGAGTAAACCAAGAGGAAAACCAGGACTTCTAATGATGCCCATTCCCTCCTTCTCATGAAGAAAATCAAAGACTGGGTTTTGGTACAGCCTTGAGCTCTGTGTCTCAAGGTTTGTGTTTTGGTTTTAGAGAATTTGGGACATTTGTTTTTCTCAAAAATTGTTGAGCCTTTGACAGTTGCAAGAAAACCAAGCAGTGACAAAGACATCTGCAAGTATGATGGAGCTTCTCATAGGAGAAATTGGGGAAAAGGTAATCCAAGAAATTCTTGCAAACAAGTCAAGCTTGTTCTGAGGAGACTGAAGTATTTTTTTCCCTTGGACTATAAAACAAGGTTTAGGTTATGTGAAAAGAGATTAAGATGCAGTAACATAGTTCCTAAATTCAGGGTGCTGAATAATCTTGTCTTTGGTGTCCAGGATTCTAGGTGAAGTGTCTGCAAAAGGCTCAGAGTCCAAGAATGGGATTTGCACAGATGAGGACAGTCAGCAGGGAACTGCCTAAGTGGTCTTACAGGGAAGGACATGTGAAGGTCTGGATTTTTAAAAGATTTAGGGGCCTTCCTCAGGACCAAGCAGAGACCTTTCCTTTTCAAAATATCCTGGTTGATTATCTACTGACATTTGAAACCTGAATCTTTCCCCTAAAAATGGAGAAAGGAAGGCTCTTCTCTCCTCTGTAATGCTGCAGTAAGGAAGGTGGAACCAGCCTGGGATGCTGAGAGCACCACTTTCCTCCTGACCTCTTCCTCAAGGCATTCAAACCCACAGCTCTTACCTTACGCTGATGAGATTCCTCCCTACACCATGGTAGGACTCGAGTCATTTACTGCACTCCTCGTGGAAAGAGCTCCCCTTCACACAGAGCACTGCAGCCTGCAGAGAGGAGGAAACCTGTGCCAGGACCCCAGCAGGTATCAGCTTGCTCCGAGATAAGGAGGGGGAAGCACAGAGAGTCTAAACCAGAGCATGAAAAACCCAAATGCTATCTAGATTTCGCATTTGGTGATTAAGTTGTTGGGAAAGAGAACCCGCATTGCCATGTCAGTGGGTAAGCAGTAAGCTGGTTCAAACAAACAAGTGCTTTTCAGCAGGGGCTCACTCATAAAAAATTTCATATCTCATTAACCAGTTGATTCTGCAAACCTCCCCCACCCGTTAATTTTTTTTCCCCCATCTCTTTCCTTGGCATGCTTCCTATTTCTCACAGCAGCAGCTGCACACAGTTGAATAGTAAATCAAACACCCTAAAAACTGTTGTTTTAATACAATGTCTAAGATTTCCCAATTCTCTTTTCGCCCCTTATTTTTCTTGATAACCATTCTGGCACATCTTTGTCTGGTAGTAAAATAACTAAATCTGGTAGCAAAACCCTGACCTGTATTTTTATTTTTTGTAGAAATTATTGGGTAGGTTAGTAAGTGAAAAGCAAGTAATCCTCAAGCAGTTTAGATAAGAGGATATTACAGGCTTGTGTTGTTAAGTGGTATTAAATACATTTTTTAAATTACATTTCAGTAGCAAATGACTTTTCTCATCAGACTCTCTTGTGGCAGAGCTATTTCTTTCTTCATCGTGGTTATAAGTCTTTGGAGAAATCAGTGTATGCATCCCCCGCAGCCTTCATTTCATCCTCTCCCTGGGCCATGCCATCTGGCAGTGTCATCTTTTCCTAAGTCTTCAGGTACCTCTGTTGGCCTGAAAAACCTTCTGAAAGCAGGCTGAGTTCACCAGATCTGAAAAGACATCCTCTCCAGGACAAAAGCACCTTCAAGAGTTCCTGGAGGTGTCTGGAAGACTCCCAGCCCATGGTGCAGTATCAGAGGTAGCTTCTTGGCTTGAGGAAGGGTGAATGAATCCCCCCTGGCAAGGCTGCAGCTCTTTGAAGCAGATTGTTCAGAGCAATCAAGTGCTCAATCTGCTGAGGGAGTTATTGAACTTTTGTTATCTCTGTACAACTTGGCTTGTCTAGCGTGGGATGTGCAACTTCTGGGTCGGTGTTCACATCCCTGATTACACACAACAGTGGGGTTTTTTCCTGTTTTGGTTTTAATCTGGGCTGTGCAGGAGAACCAGCCAGTGGTAAATCCATCTCAGTGACATGTTGTCTGTTATGACTTAGGAGAGGAGCTGTTTTGATTATGCCTGCGATGTGCATAACGATAATAACAGATGACACTCCAGTACTGCCAGGGACACTACTACAGCACTAATGGGGGAAATGTCCTTCCCTAAAAAGCAGCATTTGAGTTCTCTTCTCCTGTGAGAGGGGACTGTGAACACTGCTGAAGGCAGAGGCCGGGTATACACCCAGAAATCACATCTTGTGCAAGCAGCTTTTTCCAATAAGCCTCCAAGAGCAGATTCCTTAATGGAGTCTCCATGCTGCTTTCAGTGAAGGCAAAGTCAAAACCACATCCTTTACTCTAGCCATTCTGAGAAAAAAGACAGATGACAAGACTGAGAGAGGGAACACCAGCTTAAGAATGGTCTCTCACAGATTCTGTTGGCATTCCTCAGAGCTGAACTTGGCCATGGTCACGGGGAGAGCAGAACTTGTTTGTTTGCCCCTGTGAGAGACAGCTCTCACAGGTGAGGTGAGAAAGAGGTTCCCAGTACTCACTGGAAGCAAAAATCTTCTGCATGATTACATGGAGTCCTCACTGTATTTCTGTATCCCTTGGTTGAAACTGGGAACCCTTAACAGGAGCTGGAGCAGCTCTGGGAACTGAAAGAAGATGTGGAAATGTATCAGAAACCTCCTGGCTACCCACTTCTCTCTTTTCGCAGAAAGGAATCTGGAGAAATCACTACTACTATCTCTCTTTGTGCTCCTGCTCCCTTCTTGTGGAACATTGTGTTTCTTGTGGCTTTTGGTCTTTTGAAGTTAAGTTTGTTATACAGCCTTGGTGAGTGCTTTGTGGCTTGTGGTGGTGTGTAGGCGAAGAAAAAGGACAGAGCTGTGCCGAGGGCAGTTTGGTCTCTGTTGGTAGAACCTGCTGCTAAAATCAAAGCCTGTTTCCTAAGCCATCTTTAAAAACCACTCCAGCAAGCCCTGCTCCCTGCTGCTCGATGTCCCTGTCTTCTGAAAGCCACACCACCCGTGCTTGTTTTGGCAGATTCTCACTCTCCTCCGCCTTCCCCCACTGAAGCTGTAACTCCAGAGCCTCCTCCCATGGTCCCACTCCTTGCACTGCTGTCTGCTGGTCTGGCAGCATGGCCAACAATAAAAATTGGGTTGGGAAAGGTCTGCAGACCTTACTGGGCTAAATATCTGTTATATGGGTCTGAGCTGACTGACCAGCCCTGAGGTACACGTGTTAACAGCATTCAGCACTGGAGCCAGCATTAATGATTTGTGGACAGACCATAGTACTCCAGCTAACCAGATTAATGCCTCACCTGGTACACAAACCCTGTGTAGCTGTACAAGTTGCACACAAGTCCCCAAAAGAGAGTGACAACCACTCTAGAGCCATTACCAGCTAACTATCAAATAAATATTTGGGCATGCAGGCTCATTTGGAAATGTGGATTATTTCCCGAGTGGCTGCAATGGCTCCTCTAGGTAAACACTAGCTCAGGGCAGGCTCTATAGCCGAGTTTTGACCCGGTGGACCTTGGCTGGCAGGCAGGAGTGTGTGCCCGGGCAGTGAGCCCCAGGCTGGGAGCAACGTCTTGTTTCATCACATTATGTGTCTTCCCCTTCCCACCCCACTCCTTGTTTCCTTTACATTTCTCTTCAGAGGAGACAATGGCAATTTTCCAAGCAAGGAACTAACAATATAAGAGTTTTTAAAATGCTTTTGAGTTTAAAATTAGATTTTGTCAAACGAAGCCTTAAAAAATTTCATATTTCATATTGGGCTCCTTCTCCAGAGATGTTAAGTTTTGTTTTGCATTTAAGGGTTGTGTTTTAGTGGACAACAAACTTCTTCTTCTTCCCTCACAGGACTCCTCCATACTGGCCCTCAAAAGGCTCTTTCTCTGTGCCCCAACCTATTTTTTCTCTCAAGTACCTTCAAAGCACACTTCCAAGGCGGAGGAAAAATGAGGACAATCAGGTAAGTATTATGCTCCCAGTAGAAAGATGGATTTGGTATTGAAGTTCAGGAATCAGATAATCTCAGAGGAATCTGAGGAAGATCAGGGTTCTGCCTCCCTTAGTGCTCAGCTCCCTCAGTTATGGCTTTGGTGACTTGCACCCCAAACCCTGAAATGGTCTGGTAATTACACATCAGCTGGCTTCAGTCCCTGGTGCTGAAAGGTTTCATGTTGTAGGATCCTTCACCAAAACAGATTTCTTTCTGCTGAAATACACCTTTAAGCTGAAATCAGAGTTTCTGGCAAATGGATAAGCACTGTCCTTTTTTCTGTCTGTCCCTAAGGGAGGAATGTTTATGCCAAAAGCATAAATAAAAAAAAAAAAAAAAAAAAAAAAAAAAAAAAAAAAAAA
>CM031867.1:15609678-15630140 GCA_018697195.1 Certhia americana | reverse complement strand
AAAAAAAAAAAAAAAAAAAAAGAAAAAAAGAAAATTGTAACCCCAAAACCTGAAGATGGTTTTGTTGGGACAGGTGATGCTCAGACATGCTAAATATTCTATATGGTCAGCACAAACTCTATTTTAGAGTCTGAAAATCAAGGCACTAAATTTGAGTCATTTAACATGGAGATTTAGGGCTTCACTTTGAGAAGTGGTATCAAAGATACTCAGAAAATCAGGGGCCTATTTTAGGCAATGTTAAGTCCTCCTGCTCTTCTGCGATTTTTAAAAACTTTCCCATCTCCCCAAATTTGAAAACATTTTCTTCAAGTGCTGTCAAGCTAGAGCTACTCAGTAATGCTAAAATCCACTTGAAAGAATGTATTTAAAAATGAATACACTCAAAGATTATGCATGAATTCATATGCATGGATTCAAAGACATTGTCTCATAGACAACAGTGGCAGCATATTGAATCTCATATTGGGGAATCATTTCACAGAATTTTACTGGATGTTTTATCCCTATCTCTTTGCATCTTTATCAGAAGCCTATATATGTCATCATTCATCTCTCTCCTCGAAACAACAGAATTACAGAATTTGCTGAAAAAGTGTTAATGTAAACTTTTTTTTCTTTTCCCCCAGGTGATCCCTCTGGCTCTGGAAGGAGAAGGGACCTGCCCTTGGAGAAAGGTGAAGGGTGCAGATGGAACTCAAAAACCATCTGCATTTGGGTTTTTTCAGGTTCTCTGTGGGCCTATGAAGGCACAAGAAATCTTGTGGATTAATCTGCTGTGGAGGGGGACTCTTTGCCACAGATACCAGATACACAATTGTGCTCAGGGTGTTTTTTGTTATGAGAACGGCTCTCTGCAGGGAAGGAGAAGCAGAGGGAGGGGGCCTTTGAGCAGTGGTGAGCACCAATTCCCATCAGAAAATTAAAGTCTTTGCAAATATCCTCTGCATCCCTGCACAGAATGGGTTCCTGGGGAGATTTTTAAAAAATCAACAGCAAGAGTCTCTTCTCCCCAGCACTATTTCTTGATGATGACAGAGCCCCTCTTTCCCTTCCCCCCTTGCTATCAGCTGGCTAATCTGCCTGCACATTCTGACACACAGCTGCGAGAGATGAAAACTGTACTGTTGATAGATGAAACTTTGGATAAGATTACATGGTTTTGAATATCTTGATGACATATTTGTCTGAAAAGTCTTTTAGAGGACAGCCTAATATAAATGCACGGAAATGTTTCTAATGACTAGCATTTGTCTACGTACTTGGTTTGGAAGATTAACATTCACGTGTTCTTCGACTGTCATTTGCATTTGTATGTGGAGGCAAACTTTTCAATAATCACTTCTTCATGCCGAGAAGAGTTAACAATTTATTCAAAATACACAAGGCCAAATTAGTCCCTTCTGTGAGGCTGGGAGCTTTGGTGGAGCTGCACCAGTGGTGGGTTTGGCTTTGCAGCTCTCAGCAGCAGCCACAGCTCCGTGCCCAGGAGACCTCGCCTGTGGTAATGACGAAAATCCCTCCCCAAGAAAGCACAGCAAAAGGGTGGAAAAAACCCACCACCCAAGGTCAGGACAATTGCATCTTTCATCTGTTTGGCTGCACTGAGCTCTGGGTTGTTTTCCATTTTGCACTGATAAATGACTGTAGTAAGACAAATTTTTTGTTTTTATTCTTATTTTCACAACACTCAGTGCTGTGGTTGGACCTCCAGAGTCCCATTTGTCACTTGGGGAGAGGGCAGAGAGCACCTGATTGTGACACGTGTTCACACTACCAGAATGTGGCACCTGGGTGCTTTGGAATCCTGCCCTTGCTTAAAATTTTCTCGACCTTAGCAGTTTTGTTGCCTCAATCACTTTAGACAATCGACCTTCAAGACTCTTGAAGAAAAGAAGCATCCATTCCTAAAATATAGAAGTACCTATGGAAACCTGGTCCCATTCAGGTCACAGCAAGCAGGTATTGAATCCCTCTACCTCAGTTTTGCTCTGATGCAACAAATGTTGATGAAAGGACTTCCTTGCTGAGGGTCAGAAAGGACTTTGGTGGACCATGTGTTAATACGCACCTTTACATCACCCACTAATTAAACAAAAAGTAATTAGAGCTCATCTGTGCTGCAGTAATGTGAACCCTCTGCCTTCTTCCTTCCTGCATGCAGCACAAAATGAAGATAATCCTCAAATCTGGCCTCTATATGATACATTCCAGATGTCTGGGCTAAAAACATGTAACTCAACACTGCAGAGCTGCACTCCTGAAATGGTGGGGTGTCCTTTCCAAGAGCGTGCAGGACACAGGGCTCAGGGAAGGCTCCCTGTTCACAGCACTGGACAGAGCTCGGCACAGCTGGGAGAAGAGGCGGCATGTGGGAAGGGGAGGTGCAGGGCTGGATATTTTGTGAAACGTGGTTGGGGTGAGGAAAGACAAACACTTGCAGAGACTGGTGGAGCTGTGCATCCCTGAGGGCTTTGGCCAGCTGCTCAAATAGAAAAGAACCTTTCTATCTGCCTTTAGTGATCTCAAATAGTGAAATGAGTGGGTACCACCATGCACCATGAGCACTACCTGTGCACTGATGTGTGGTGGATGTGGTCTCTTGTTCCAGGAGACGACTCTTGCTGCACCCTCCACTGACCAGGTAAAGGCAGGAGGGAAGCCTCTCAAGGACAGTACTGGACATCCCAAGAGATTGTTCATTTCTCCTCTTCCTTAACACTGTGTCACTTTCCAATCACCTGCTCTTACAACAGTGAGACTTCCTGTTATAGATCAGGTATTTTAAAAATTTGTTTAAATATTCCCTAATGCTTGAAAATATCCCAGTTACCTGGTTGCTTTCTGCTGAATACTGCACATGCTTCTTCAAAGGCTCCTGGGATGAGTGTGCCTTTGCCCAGCAGTGTTGTGCAGCCACAGACACCGTGTCATTTGTCCTCCTCTTCTCACACCACGGTGTCTCTGCAAACTTGCACTGACACTCTTTCCCCCTTCGGAAAATGTTGACATCTTGATGTCTGCTCCACAGACTCACACTGACACAGTGTTTGGGACTATGTGATGACACCACAGCCCACGTTAGTGAATGGTGAAATAGCCCTGTCACAAACTATATCATGAAATATCAAAACTGTTTAAAAATGTAGTTTTCTTAAAAAAAAAAAAAAAAAAAAAAGGAAAAAAACCCAAGGGCCTTAAGCTTACCTTGAGGACTGCTATGCTCAGTTAGATACAAAAATCAGTGCTTAAGTAAAGGATTTTAACCTATGACAAATATAAATAGTGTATAATGTATATGTATGTATATAATGGCTACACGTTATCAAAATTCACAGTACCTAGGAATGATGTTCATGACTTGTCACACCTCATGATATTTTTCCAATATAGGTGCTTTGAAACTCTGACTCGACTGATACTTGACAATAAATGTTTTGCCTTTTTCTTTATATGAAGCACAATGACCAAATTTGAACTGCCACAATCAGGGATTTAATTTTCAGTTATGAATGCTCTTTATTACAAATACAGAATCAACTATTATTCCTTTTAGAAATGATGGCATAAATTACTCCAGTGCACTTACCTTCTGAAAATGACTCTAATACAGAATATTAATTTCTGCTGAAAATTACTTTGAAGCTTGACAGGGCTCTGTCAGAGTTTATTGGTGAAAGCCTCACTATGTGTGGCAACAGTTGGTTTCTCTGTTTCTTTTGACAGCTATGAGAATCTGAAATAGGTCAGGTGAAGATGGGTGAGATTGCCCAGGTTTTGTTCCTTTGCTACTCTTTTTAACCATTAAAGACTGCAACCAGTACAACACAAGACTGAAAGAAAATAACAGCTTTAAAATAGGTGAAGCTGTTACAAAGAATTTTTCCTGTTCGTATTTGGGATCGTCATTATATCGGGGATGAGATAACTTGGACAAATCAACAAGTTAAGATAAATAGTTTTGATTTCTTTGTTTGTTTATGGAAAAAACACACATTTGCTTAAGAATGTTGGAGAGGTGTTTTTGTCTCTTGATCCAAAAAGTGATTAATAGTAGGGCAGGCAGACATACAGTTGGAATTTGACCACACAGGACAGAGTTCATGAGACAAATTCAACCCTGCTTTAAATATTACATGGTCTAATGAGCCTCAGTATTTAGTTATTTTCTTAAATGTCTGCCTTGCAGACACCTCAGATCTGGAGTCAGAACATCCAGCTGTGCTCTTGCTGCTTCTCACAACACAGTGTAATTAGAACGTGCTGATAACTCGGTTGATGCATGAGAGATAAAAATCCGTTCTACCTCATGCTGGTGGTAAAAACATGGTTTCATCAGGAAAGAGAGCAAGTATGAATTAAAAACACACTGAAGACGACAGTATCATTTTCACCAACACACTCCTCTGACACCAGCATGTGTTGCACTCTGCTGCTTTATCCCTGGCATGGCATTGATCTCAGCCATGAGTCAGGATTCAGTGGTACCAGACACTGCAGAGGCTAAAAAATAAAATATTCACAGCCCTGGAAACCTTCATGTCAAGAAACCATCTACCCAGTGACTCCTGCAGCAGAGCAATTTGTGAAGAGCTCCTGCTGCTCCAGAGTCAAGCCTCTAATGGAGCTAATTTTTCTCCTGCATCCTGGGATAAACTTGTCACACAGCTTTGTTTTTATGAGTAGGGGACATGACATCTAGTCAAGTTTTCCATGTTAAGAATTTCATGTTACATATTGTTAAAGATGACTGAAATAGGTTATGTACACATCAAAATGAGTGAACTTTTACCTTTCCTATTGCAAGTTATCCGTGACATCCTTGGAAATCATTGACTTCTCAGCTATTGACATTGTTGGGGGAAGGGGAAAAAGGTTCATCTTGCAAGAAATGCTGACTCAGAGATTTCTCAAGAAAATCTACTTTCTTAGCTGAAGAAGGAAGATTCATTCTTTGCTCATCTTGGTGAAATCTAATTGTGATATTTATATTCTGTATTAATTTGATTCAGTAAAGATTTCCAACATAGGCAAAGAAGCCAATCGTAATAATTTGTTCTGAAGCTTTTATTACTATTGTGTTTTGAATGCAGGTATTAAAACAGCAGTGGAGCAGCAGACGCTATCCCTTGCATATTGTTAAAGATGCTACCTATGCAATTCCTAAAAGCATGAGCCCTTCTAATGGGAGGAAGCAGCAAAACACCCATTGACTTTAGCAGGTTATAGATTTCATCAAGTAAATATGGGGCAGTGCTACTTGCTGGGGAACAAAGTCATTTGCAAGGAATAGTTCACAGTAGCTTTTACTTCTTTGCACTTTTTACTTTACAAAATAGAGTTGAATTCCATATATAGAAGTGACTGCTTTGCATTAAAAACAAGTTTTCCTTTTAAGTTGAACAAGCCTGCTTAAAAAGAAGAGACATTTGGTACCAGTAGCTGTGATTAAGTGAATATTTTTTCTACTTTTTCAAGTACTCATTACAATTCCTACTTATTTTATAGCAATATCACACAATAAACATTTCTTTTCTGATTAAGGGATTGAAGGAGAACTGAATTATAAACAGTATTAATATAAGAGGGAATTTCTATCCTGTGCTCTGTAGGCCTGAGTTTATATGACCTTAAACAATCAGTCTGAAGAAGTGACATCAGCTGCTGTACACATTCCACATTACTGAGGAATTAAATTAAGCAGCTTTAATATCTGTGAAATGGCACAGGCCTGAAAGAGAATCGTTCCAATTTATGGACTTTGTATCTGATTTACTAGTGCATGTCTAGCAATTTCAGAGCCACCAATTGCTTTAAGACCACCTCCAAAGTGTTTTTATCACTTACAGTAAATGTGCTAGCATAATGTTTTAATTAAACATTTAAAGTGCATCAAACAAATTTATTGATGCTGCCAGAAAAAAAAAAAAAAAAAAAAAAAAAAAGATGGAAAGAAGAAGAAATTCTGCTATTTGCAAAATAAACCAATCCCCACGCCATTTTGTGGCCCTGGCAAGATTGGTCTTAAACATTTCAGCTAGCATCTATAAATTAACAAAAAGATTCCCCTCCCCTCAAGTTCCCTCATTTTCCATCCCCAACCTCCAAATCATACTTTGTGCATAAAAACATGGTAAGAGCTTTTTGAAAGCTATTCAGCTATAATATCAAATGGTTGTGAACACTGCATTTATTTTTTCTCCTTGAACATAGGCCTGATATTGAAAAGATATAAAAGTCCCAGCAGCACTTTATATTGATGTTGGCATTAAAAATGCTTTTTCTGTTAGTGAGAGAGGAGTTCCCCCTTAAAAAAATAAAAGCCAATACCAGGCCTATCAAAACTTTATCATCCTGTTACCACTTTGGCACGGTATTAAAATATTCACAACTGAAGCTTGTTTTCATTAAAAATCCTTTTCCCTCCTGCGCAGGGGATCACAGTCCTGACACAGATCCAGAACTCCTATAACCCTTTAAAAAGGAGAAAAGCAAGCATTGCCTCGACGTCACCTGAAAAAAAAAAACCAAAACACACTCAGATCTGGTCCCAGTTTGCTCCCAGTTGGGCACTTGCAGAAATGATGTGTGGTGGCAGGGGCAGAGGTCAGTGCCAGGAGCGCCGTGGTTTCTCCTCGCCACCTCCTCCAGCTCTGCCCATCTCCTCCCAGGAAGGTGGGCCTCGGGCACTGTGGCACAGCAGCTCAGTGCAGAGAGGCTTTTTGCAGAGGGCTAAATTGAGATTTATGCTTTATGGCACCAAAACTACGGGCATGTTATTTGTGTAACATAACACAGCTTAGGTTTGCCTAGCAAGGGGAGGAGTGTTTTGTCTTCCTGAGTAAGCATTCATTTTAGACACAGACAATCATGGCAGGCTTGCTTTCCTACATATCTTTTCTTACATACATCTGTCGTTGTGTATGAGAGAACAGCTAAATACAGTGGGTCATAATATGAATGGAAAGCATCTTTCCATACCAAAGGGACTCAAGGATCCTGGTGCCTGGAGATGGGATTCTAAGCAATTCTTGTTAAGGTCAGTACTGCTGCTAACAAACTGATATACAAATGTAGAGTACATTTCATGTATATTATTACATTATGTTATGCTGTGTTACATATCATCTGCAATTCAGTTTGCTTTATTTGTTCAAACATGGTAACTATAAACATCATGTGGTTGGGAAGGAAATGAGCATGGAACCCCATAACCATTGGAGCTCCCAGGAAACAAAAGGCAAGGCAAAATGCCATGGCAGAGCTGAGAACTGGCTCTTCCTGGGAGACTAATCTTACCTTTGTTAAGAAAAAAAACAAGGGAAAAAAAAAAGTGGAAAAAAAAAGATGAGTGAGTTCATCATGTGGGATCAGAAGCCTCATTTTTGGGCATCATTCAATCATGGGTTGCATGAAAGCTGTTGTGTCATCTATCATGATGCAGGATAATCCTTTCAGTGTGGTAATTCAGTGATGCGAGAACCACCACTAACCCTTCATCCTTTGTGCTCTTTTGTCATGTCCTGAGTCACCCCAGTTTTGCTTCACTGCACCTCAGAAGACAAATCTACTGCAGGATCATGGTAACTGTGGCTCATGGTTACCTTGTGGTCCACATCTATTTTTGTATCTGTTGTCTCCTGCTTTATATTTAGCTCTTTGGGCATTCTAGAATTTAGCATAATGGAGCCCAATCAATGATGTGAGCCACTGAGCAGCGACACAGTGTGACTATGAAGAAATAATAATTGTGGCTTTCAGCATCAAGGTGGAGACATTTTTCTAGAGAAAAGAAATAAAGACCTCAGAAGAAGGGTGCAGCATTTCTCTTCATATCACTTCATCGTGCATGATTTACCATTGTGTTCTAGGGGACTGATTTTCAAAAAGAATGAATTTTGCATTAAATTCTGAGTATGGTTGCAGCAGAAGATATGATATTTGCCTATTCAGATGATGAGCTGGATGCATAAGTGATCACATCAATGGGTAATATGCACATTCAGCCATGAGAAAAAATTTGCATGCCCTTTAAAGACCTAAAAGTTGAACATCTGGCCTTTTCTGTGGCACCTCAATTTTTTATCAATGTCTTCTCTTCTTTGAAAGGTTTATTCCTAAAACAGTGAGATCTTCACAGGCTTGATACAACATTCACTGCACCCTGTTCACAGATGAGCCAGGCTCAGCTGCGGTGAGAATGAATTTAATTGTTCTGCATTACAGAGGTGGTGTTTACCACAAAGTCCTTGAATTGCACATGACAGGACACTCATGACTGCTGTACTTGGGACAGTCTGTGTTCTGTCCAAATGAAAAGTCTCATTAAACCTCTGTAGCACGTGCTTTAGGTAGAGTTGATGGCCAAAGAGAATCAGATGATAACTTTTTCCTCCTCACCAGCTCTTGTGTTTTCCAGAAATACATACTTACTTGTCAGTATGAACTGTGAGGAAAGAGCACCTAAAATGAGATAAAACTAAGCACCAAGTACTGCTCATTTCCTCTCAGTTTTTTCCTGCTCCCCTAACTGATAGCCCACCCCTGAGCTTTCTGCTGGGTTTTCTGGTGAGACCAATAACTTCACCTCTCCAGGATACTGTATATTTTTTTCATATCTTACTAATTTGGACACATGGTAATGAAAACTGCTCCTAACCAGAAAGTCTGATGTACTAAACACTTTCCTTGTATCTGTTTACTACTACCTGGCTGGTGATGCTGAAGAGCATTGATATATTATGGGTGTTCCCTCCTCAGAGCAAGTCTCACACACCTTATCTTAATTTTTGTAATTTTGCCCTTGCCCCAACCACTCCAAGCCCCTAAAGAAGTTTGGGTTTGGGCTGTGAAGCTATGAGTCATAGCAATATTTTCACACATCCCAGTATATTAGTTAGGGGACTTGTGAAACAGAGGAAGGACAGAGCGTTATTAGCTGAAATTCCCAAATGAAGGACCAAACATTGAAAAACTTCCCCTGTTTTTATCCAGCCTCAGATGAGGCAAAATTCTTATGCAGCATCAATAAAGACTTACCTGCTAAGTAATGAAAGAGGGGTTTCCAGTATATTCTATTCATCAGACTTTCAGTCTGGGTGGTGATCTTGGGGTTCAATCTTGGGTGCCCTGCCTGGGGTTTGCAGGACTAATATCCAGGACATTAAACCCCATTTTTATGCTTCAAATTCTGAAGATATGGAAGCCCTGCTTCTGCGCCTGGAAGCTGCCATCCCAGTCCAAAATAAAGGAGGATGGCCCTCACCTAACCTGGGTATTGTTAAAGCAGGTGATAGGGAGATAACGAGGGGGTTTAAGCATCATTCTCACTTAGGCAGACTTTGTATGCTTGTACTTCTGACCCCAAGATCAAGTTCCAGATAGTGATGTATGCAAAGTTTAGTTATCTTTCAGAGAAGCCACCAGAAGCCTAAAACCAAACTTTTTTTTTTGCCATGAGGAAATCCTGTAGCAGCCCTCCTCTGCCCAGATAACTTCAGCTTTGCAGCACCTTTGCTGTGAACAGGCATCAGAGGAATTCTTGCTGGTGTCTGGCCAGCAGGCAGAATGAAACTTCTATGAAAGCAGGAAAATCAAAAAGAGGGGTCTGGGAACAAAAGGATGGACACTCGGGAAGGATCACCTTCACTGAGCTGACAACAGTTTGCCCAGCTGAGGCTTGGTGTGAAGTGTTTACTCATCTGCCTTAGCCCTGGAAAATGAAAAGGAGGTTAAAAATTAATCTGTGCAGCTGGCAACTGCTGGAGTGGGTTGACATGGTGGTGCAAATTTTCTGTAATACCAGGAACACTATGTAGCAGCAGAGTGAGCAGGCATCAGGGTTCACATGTGGTAGCTTGACCAGTGCAACATGAGGCTCTACATGACCTTCGTGGAGTGAAATGCTCTTTTTTATACTGACCTGTTTAATTTTGGTGACATAAAGGTGTGGGTATCCGAATTCTCCTGAGATGGTGCCCACCCAGCTGCAGCTAGCTTTTCATTCCCAGCTGTACTTGCACAATAATGTGGCACAATGGATCTCTTTCCTTTAAATTTGCAAGGGCAGATTTACTAATGGCAGGCTCTTTGAGTCATCTAGAAAGCTAGAAAGCTACAGAAACCTCATGGTTTATCACCTATTTATTAGTGGCTCCTAGAGCTTGATTTTGGATCATATCTTGCAAAAGGATTTTGCCAGGTTCTGTTTGAATCATCTTTAGGCTGAACCTTGAATTTCAGGCAGATAAAAAAACGAATCCCTGTTAGAAGAGACTGCAGGGGATGGAATCTAAACCTGCTGGGGCTAAACTAACACCAGAAAGTGCTAGCCTGCCACTGCAAGAGGCCAGTCTCTAAGTAGTTTGGTAGTTACCTTAACAGCTATAAAAGGTGTAAATCTGTAGAGAGGACAGAAAGAATAAAAAGAGAAACTGCCCTACCTGTCTCCTACTCCACAGGGAATAACACAAGCTACATTCACAGTAACTGATCCTAATAACTGCTCTAAATGGAGAGGAAAAAGCTGTGGCTGAAATGTCTGTACAAATTACAAAGAGACAAGCCTGTATCTCCAACTCGCTCTCTAATTCTTGCGCTGCACCACTGCTAAAGAACTTTAAGCCCCTTTGTATGACATAGTAAATATGCAGCCAAACAACTTCAGGCATAGGAAGACTCCTTCAGCAGCACCAAGAGGTTATTACTGTCTCCCAGAACAATACATGCAGTGCTGTGTGATAGGTGTGTATTGCCTTAAAAAAACCCCCAAAACAGACTTTACATTTAGAGGAGGTAAGAGAACACCTTCTTTGTGTTATGAATATAGGTGATTGTAGAAATGTGCTCACACCCTGAGCAGATGGTTCCTGGGGCACAGGGAATAGGTTTTTTGCTTTTCACAAGCCAAGCTGGTCTTGACAGGAGGGGAGAATAAAGCTGAAACATTTCAGACACTCGGAGCATATCACGTGTGGCCATTAGGGCAAGATTAAACAAACGTAATTAGAGAAAGTCCTTCTGAAAAATGGTTCTGCTAAAGGATTTGAGTGCACACCTATTCTGCACCCTGCTTGAAGTCCTAATGCTGCCCCACTGCTAGAAGCAAATGCCTTTTGAAGGTAGCTCAGAGCCACCGAGCAGTCGCTTAGCTTTATAGTTTGCTAGCTGCATGTCATCTTTGAAGGCTGGGAAATTGCAGAGGCAGTACCGTGATTCCCAGCCGAGTGAAGCAGACACTTGACACATTTCATCCCTTGCAATTAAGGGAGAAAAGAAGAATCAGGGGAAAATTCAAGCAGCATTTTAGCAATAGACCACTCCCTTATCAAGATGAAGTACAAGCATCACCCACAGATGCAGGCTGGATGCTAAGCACAGACAGTAATAAATGCATGTGAACTTCGCATTAGAAATCTTCACACTTAGAAGACTCCGTTTATTGCTCTTAGTCATTTACACACATCCTTCTAAAGCGAGGAAGCTCAAACATAATCAAACCCTGTGTGCAAATTACCAAGTCAAATGCCGTTGTTCTCTTCTGTTGTCTTTTAATAACAGAGCACAAACTTCCCAGTGCAAAAATACCATCTTGTGATAAAATGACTAATACATGACTAAAGCCAGTTTCCATTGTGCAGGCATAGCTCTGGGGATCATTTGTTTTTCATGGTAGATCCCTCAGACAGTGAATTCCTCTGGTGGTTGGGATTATATTAATGACCAAGACTGTTAGTCACCTCAAGGGAGCTGAAATAGGATGCCACTCTGGTTGCCATTATTAATTCCAACTGCAGGTGTGAAAATTAATTTCATGGTTATTTTTATCATTTCCTTTTACTTAAGGATTAGAGTTTCTGAATGACCCAGACTCCGGATGGAGACAAATCTGACCCAGGTCTGCCCAGCACTCCCATAACAGTGAACCAATTCTGATGGTGTAGGAGGGAAAATAATGGGGTACAAGGCTTTCCATCTCTCGCTTGAAGACAATTAATGGCACTGAAAGATATCAGATGTCATAATGACATACACTTCTTTGCACCAAGACTCTGCAGAGCAATCCAGTAAATTGCAGGTTGTTTTCATTTCTGTGAAAGAATAACACATTTGCCAATCGTGGAAGAAAAAAAAAAAAAAAAAAGAAGTTAAATATATCAAACCAAATCAAATGTAGCTGATTAGAAAGCTACAGTTTCCATTTGCTGGCATGGGTACTGTTTTCACATAGATTTTCTGACAGATGCTGCTATATCTCCATAGTCAAGACAGCTCCAGCAGCCAAGCTCCTGCCTGGCATCCTTAACCATAGGTGGAGTTGGGCTATTCAATTTGGGGAGTGGGAGGGGAATGGCTGGGAGGGGAGGAGCTGGCTCACCTTGGCTGGAGAGGGCAGGAGTTGGAGTCAGCTGGATCCATTAAGGAGAAACAGACTGGGAAGGAGGAAACCCCCCCCAATCTCCCCTCCCCATGATTAAACCTCAACTCCTGCCAGTTCAACTGGCAAAGGTGTTGGCTCCAAAGCTATCCTGTATTCCCCGACACCTCCTCCTGCCAGAGCCCCATGAGTAATGCTCAGAAGATAAGCAGGTTAGGCCAGATTCAGTCAGATAATTAAGGCTTGGAGGTAACGTAAGATCCTTAGGTGCTCTCACATACATACTGCTCACCCGGGGTTTGGATTTATGACTCGCTGTGCTCATAACCACCTTCCATCCGACAGCTTCCTCATGGTTGGGGCATCTTTGCCGTGTGGGCAAGCTCTGTGCATGCCCCAGAGGTGGACAGACAGACAGAAGCTGCGCCCGGGGGTGCAGGGCTCGGAGCTCCCTTCCCGTCCGTGTCGCAGCCATCAGCCCTCCATCTCTCGAAATATCTTTCATCTAATTGCTGCCATGCGAGGTTTTCCTGGCCTGATCCCTGTCCCCTTGCCCCTCCCGGAGCCGTTTCCATCCTCGCCATCCCAGCGCACAGCGGGCAGAAGCTGCCGCTTGGAATTGGTTTCGCTCTCCCCCTCCCTGCCTGCGCCGGGTGACCCTCCCCGCACGGAGCTGCCAGAGCCGCGGGGCTCGACGCCAGCCCTCCTCTGTTATAATGAACCTTTTTAGGTCATGTAAGCCAAGAACCTTGTGTTGCTAAAGACACCATCAGTTACTTTAAGCAGTTATCGTATTTTACTGTTTACAGGGAGTAAGTCCAGAGCATGGCGCTCAGCCCATCGCATGCAGCACAGTTTATCACCAAAAATTAATGAGTTTGTGCCATCTCGCACTTCAAGACATTAAATCACGGATTTGTTTAAAATTTACTGAAGTTCACAACTTTTAATAAAGACCATCTCAACCTTCACAGTTACACGTCAAAACATCATGTCAGAATCGTGCCCTTCTTACCATTTACTGACGGCTGACTCCAAGCAAGAGATAGCATATAAAATTCACTTATTTTTTCATGCTGGCACTGCAACCATTCTTACTGTTGAAACAACTTAATGCAGAGCAGAAGGGAAAAAAGCAGCAAAAATTTTTCTGGGCTGAAATAGATGCAAATGCAGTGTGCATTGCAGGATACTATCAGGATAGCTCAGATACATAACAATAATGTAATCATTTTATTCTTTCCCCTTAACTAATTTCAGTTTTCTGTTTCTGTAGTTTTCAGTTTAATTTGTGCAAGAGTTTTTACCAGGTTCTCCATTTACCCACTTCGGCTAATTTCAGAGAAAACACCCCACTGTATAGCTGAACATGATCATGCAGGTTATAAATGATAAATTCCACCATAAAGCTTTATAAAAATCTTTATTGCAATTTAAGTCTTTATTTCTTTTAAATGAATAGATTTATTTTTTTTAGCATCAAAATGTCTTCATTGATTTTTACATTTAGGAGAAAGCTGTTCATGAAAATTAGTAAAGTAGGACATGCATCATGGAACAAGCACAGTGCAAATCTGGTGACACCAACCTTTAGCCACGTCTCAGAGTCACCCGCAGCTTTCCACTCACACCTCTGTGCTGTCTTTCCTTCAGAGAGAGAAACTGCCTCTAGATCATGCAATGTTACTTGCAATATTTACAGCATTTTATGTACGTTATAAGTGAGCAATGAAAATATCTTGACTGCTAAAAAGCCATCACTTCATTTGGACTCAGAGTAGACAGAGCAAACTCACGCACTCAGGTGTAGCAACAATGCTGCATCTTCCATATAGGGATGTCAGGCACTTCCAGGGGAATAAAATCGAAGCAGCTGCTAAAACCTCACAATTCCTAGAGCTAAACACAAACCCTCTTGGATGTGACACAAAAGCTACCAAAATGTGTGTTTAAGCCTGTCTTTTCAAGCTACTTTTTTTTCTAATTTAGCAACAGAAACTTTACAGGCAAATGAATAGAGGTTGTGTAATCATGATTTGGGCAGAATGGCCAAATAGAGGACTGTATAGGGAAATAAATATTTTTTTTTGTTTTCTCTCCTTCTGCAGCTTTTTAATGCAGCAAGTCTGGTGGATTCAGTAACACTAATACAAAACTGGAAAGTGGAGAGAGGAGAGGCAAGTTTCATTAACAGGGAGAATTCTACATAAAATATACTGGAGCTGATGGAGGAAAGGAAGAGACAGCCAAGATGTTCAGCTGCAAGTGGAGTCCAATTTGATGCTCAGCGTGAGTTTAAAGGGAAGATTTTCTCAGCCTTAAAATAAAAGAGCAGTATTGGATGCGTACGGGGCAGAAAACTGTCGTCACAGAAATGGATTGTGCCGGGCTTGGGAAAAGCGAGAGTGGCAAAAGTAGCTCATTTTGCTGTGCTACATTTATAGATGTGCTCATTTGAATGCTCCCAGGAGGACCAGCTTTCTGCGTCCAGACAAAATTATACAGGCATCCCACCATGCCGCATCCCGGGGCTAAAACCTCAGCATAAAGGAGGTTTAGCTGGGAATTTTGCCTTAGGATTTTGGGGAGCAGACCTGATTTCCCGCCAGCAGATCTGCTGCTGTCTTTCATTTCTTGTAGGATCAGCCCTCTGACATAAACAAATTGCTAACATCAAGGACCTGATCCTGCTTCCACTGAAATCAATACAAGTTTTGTCATTGGTTTCAATGGGATCAAGGATTCAATCCTACTGTTTTTGAAGTCAATAGGGTTGGGGTTTTTTCTGAATAAGCAAGGTTGTGTTGATACTGAAGAACGGGCCTAAATTATATTGATTATTTGGATGTAAACCCAAGCATAAAAACAGGATTAGGGGGGAAAAGGGAAATATATGAGAAAGTGAGTGTAGAGCAGCATCCATTCTTGGCATGCAGCGGGTCAGCAGGAGCTCAGCCGGAGCAAAGGCTGCAGAGGCACAGCACCAGGCAGCCAAGTCCGCTGGAAAATTTTGGGGGGAAGAGAGAGAAGAAATTCATCCTGGAGATCCTTTTTCATCTGCTCCTTCTAAAGCAAACCTTTGAGTCACCCATCCTTTATTAAAAATAAACAAAACATTGACAGGAGAAATTATTGTCACATATACACACACAGTAATTGGTTCTGCTTCTTCTCTGCTCCTTCTTCTCCCTCTTCTCTAATATAGGGTTGTTCTGTGTTTCTGTAACAACTACTGGCAAATCAGAATTTATTGTACATATGTTTGTGTTCCACTTAATAAAAAATATACTTATATTTTCAGATAAACTTTGTTAGTAATTCATGAGGTAAGTGACTATTTATGCTAATAGGGGAGAAATATATTCTCAAGCATAATGCATTACATAAATTTGAATGCAAAATGTTCAATTATGAAGTAAATACAGGTAATGCAAACAGTAAATTACATCCAATAAAAATATATAAAGAATGTGTCTTCAAAGAGAGAGAGGCTTTTATTTGCATCTGTGAGTTGTTTAAAGAGAAAAGAATTAATAAATACTGAATTACTCTTATGATGATTTAGCTCATAATTCAGCAATCCATAACGACTCTCAGTAATCAGACTGTTGTTTCATACCCTCCAATATAAGGCAGGACTGTTTCCTCAGCAATTTTATCCCTACCAGATTATCTCGTCTGATTCTATTAATTCTCTCCCATAAATCTGCTAACAGTGATATGTGATTTACTTACCCTGTTAACTGATCTGAAGACTGTTAAAAGGATTTATCTAGCACTGCACCTAGGAGCAGTTTATGCCTTATCACTCTGTTACCCTGAAGAAGTCTTTCTGAAATCAATTTGGCTGGTTTCATAGTTAAATTCAGCGGACACTGTTTAGTTCTGCACCATAAAATAAGACACTGGATAAACAAAAGGAGCAGTAACTGTACTTAATGTGTTGGCCTTGATACGTGTTTAAGTTATAACAAATGACTCGGTGAGTCCATATAACACGAAAGCTGCACGCTCGCTCCTGCTGGATGTGGTGTGTGGGACAGGCACACGCGTTCCAGCGGTGCAAGTTCTGCCTCTGCTGCAGGCGTGCTCTGCACAGGCCGACCCCAGAGGCTCTGCAGTTAATGTTTCACGTCCCCCTGCACGGCCTGTCAGAAAACTCTCCCACAATAAATATACATCAGTTTGGAGGCTCGTCAACCAGGTCAGCAGCACGCTGGGAGCGAGCAGGGCTCCGCGGGCGCGTCGTCGAACGGAGATGTTAGAAAACAAACCGGAGCAAGAGGCTGTGAGAAGGGACAGAGGAGTTTTCCCTCTGCCTGGCTCGGGGCAGGATTGTTACAAACAGCGCTGGGAAAAGGGAGCAGTCTGGGGGAATTGGCCTGCGATAATTGTGGAAAAACTGGAGACTGAATAGCTCTAATTGAAATGAAAGTGTGCGATTGTTATGGAAGAAACACTGTTAATAGAGGACTGTAAATGTTTAGACACCCATTGTGAATAGCCAAATAATAAAGAAAAATACTACTAAATCGAGAATTATATACTGTAGGGAGGGGAATGTTGCTTCTGAAGGTTATCCAAAAATTGCTAATAATCTTTTTTCTCTCTTGCACTGAACAGTAGAGACATTTTGGTGCAGCAGTTCTGTGCAACAATCACACAAGAACAATATTGTACAACTAATAATTTTACTTGCTGTCCTAGTAGGTCAAAGCTTCAATTAATTTGCAGTACTTGCTTACATTGGTATCAATTAAGAGACAGTCCCTATTAGCTCACACAATTTCATACTCTTTGTCTAGAGTTCAGAGTTTACTCAGGAAATTTACTCGTTTGCAAATGCAGCACTTTGAATCTTCACATCCAAACAAACTCTTTTGTGGGGCTGGAGCCACATTTCCACAGCCATCTACCACACGGCCTAGGGAAATACTACAACTGTACATTCTGAAATGAAATAACCTTTTTATTTAAAAATATTAGCCCAAACTTTATGTCTCTTACAGGTAAGCAAGTTAAGGGATATATAGTGCTACATTGATCTTGCTCAGGAGAAAAAAAAAAAAAAATACAGGGAATAGGTCTGTCCTGGGGGGATTTACGCCGTGAGCCTGAAGTTTTGTTGATTCCAACAAAGTGAAGAAATAGGAAAGTCAGCCGGAGAAGTTAACTTGCATTAACTTTGTCATGGATCGCCATCTGCAAGATAAAGCTGCAGATGTGCATGGCTCTGTGCGTGCGGGTGTGTTGTGGGACAGTGCACAACTGTGCTTTAATTTTATTAGAAAAAAAGGGGTGGTATATTTTATCTTTAAAGAATTGTCACTATGATCATTTCTAGATCTAGTTATCTTCCTAAATTTGCAGTATGCCCTATCCCTTTCTGCTGCCAGGAACAGTACATGCTGTATGACTTTCAGATGTTAGTACTGGCACTCACACTGATAATGGCATAGTCAGAAGATGTTATCCATTCGTAAATCCACTCGCCAAGCGCTATTTCCTAAGCAGAGATTCTTTGGCTATTGCAAATGATGACTTTCACAGTTGGTGAAAAATCACCCAGAGCCTTGCCCACACCTACAGAGTGATACCCTGAGCAGGGTTATAAATAGCAAACTCCGGGGGGGAAGGGACCAGGCTAGGGGAGAAGGGAGGATTTGAAGTACAATGTTCAAGAAGCAGGTTTAATATATGACCAAGTGTCAGAAGTCAGGTTTCTGAGAATTACTTTTCAGATAAACAACTTTATAGCACCGCACTTAATCTTACTTACTAGAGACATCTCATTTATCACGGAATTACAAGTAACTTTAATTCTATCGATATTCCCATAAAGCCCGGTCGGAAAATCGAGCCCGGCAGCCCCGGAGGCTGTGGGTCTCCCCGGTCCGCGATGGGACACGGCGGGTGCAGCCGGGGCCGGGCGGGACCGCGGCGGCTGCGGGGGCGGGCGGGACACGACGGAGGGGGCCCGTCCTGTCCTGTCCCGTCCCGTCCCGTCCCGTCCCGGCGCTCGGCACTGACCTGTGGACGAGAGATGGCGCTGTCGAGGTTCGAACCGAGCCGCTCCGCCGCTCCGCTCCGCTCCAGCCGCCGCCGCCGCTCCTCGGCCCCCGGACCGGCCCCAGCCCCCTCCCGGTGGTGCGGAAGGGGGGGACTGAGGGGGGAGGCGAAAGTAAATACAATTAGTTCTAAATGTATTAAATTAATTAGTCCTGGCCGGCACGCCGAGTGCAGCGGGAGGGGGTGCGGGGGCAGCGCGGGGTTTGCAAACTTGCGGGGCTCTCGCATCTCCGGGCGGGCGTGGGGGATGGAAGGATCGATGCCCCGGACCCCGTAACAAAATAATCAATAAATGACCGGGGCGTTGCGGGGGTGCGGAGCGATGACCCGCGGCCGGCACGGGGGAAGGGCCGCCCGCAGGTACCCGCGCCGGGCACGGCGGAGCTCCGCGCTGCCTCCGCGCTGCCCGCTCCCTCCCGAGCGCTGCCGGGTCCCCTGGGCTACCGCGTCCGGCGTTCCCCCTCCCTGGTCCCGGCCGAACGGAGCTCCCCCGCGCCCTCGGGTGCCGGGTCGGGCTCGGGAGCAGCTCCCGGGCACTCCGCTCCGGGGCAGGGCGCTCGCCCGCGGGCGCGCAGGGTGCGGTGCGGTGCGGGCGGAGCGGGCCGGCGGTGGCCGAGCCGAGCCGAGCCGAGCCCGGGCGCGGTGCCGGTGGCCAGGAGGGGGTTAAGCGGGCGCTGACAGTCAGCTGAGCCCTGACTGACAGCCCGCAAAGTTTCCCTGTCGCTAGACTCTTATGCTAATGAGGCCGGGCGGCGCGCACCCATTGGCCCGGCCCCGAGCCCGTGTCCCGCCTGACGTCACGGGCGCTATAAAACTCCGCAATGCTTTAAACTCTCCTGCCGGATCAAACCTTTAAATATTTTTCATCTTCTTGCTGTAGCTTTGAGGCCGAGTTGTTTGTTTTTTTTCTCTCTCTCTCTCTTTTTTTTTTTTTTTTTTTTAACTCTTATTATTTTTATTATTTTGGTTGCGATACAGACTTTGTTTTTTTTTTTCTTAATTTTTTTGCCTTCGCTCTCTTTCCCTCCTCCCTCCCCCGATGAACCTCTCTCCTCGCTCTGCACTTTGCACAAGAGAGCCCAGAGGAAAGGCACCATGAAGTGTTAAAAATAACAAAACAAAACAACAACAACAACAAATTTACTCGCAACAACACCAGCTAACACTTCCAGCTGCGGTTCGCGAGCTGCGAAAGAGAGCGAGAGGAGAGAGAGAGAAGGGAGGGAGAGAGGAGGAAAAAAAAAAAAAACCCTCTATGCAAAAGGCGAATAGCGAGAGCCCCGCGCTCTGATGCATCAGCGGAGCCTCTGCGAGGGATAACGCGGAGCGGGTGAGGAGCCGCCGGGGCGGACCGGAGCGGAGGCAGAGCAGGAGAGCGGAGCGGAGCTCGCCAAAAATCAAGCTGGCTCACCCGGTGGCGACTCAGAGCAGCCCCCTCGCTCCCGGAGCGCACCCTTTCTGGAGGACTCTCGGCAGCAAAAGGATGGCATCAGAGCTGGCGATGAGCAGCTCCGACCTGCCCACCAGTCCCCTGGCCATGGAATATGTTAATGACTTCGATCTGATGAAGTTTGAAGTGAAAAAGGAGCCGGTGGAGACCGATCGCATTATCAGCCAGTGCGGCCGCCTGATCGCCGGGGGATCGCTCTCCTCCACCCCGATGAGCACGCCCTGCAGCTCCGTGCCCCCGTCCCCCAGCTTCTCGGCGCCCAGCCCCGGCTCCGGCTCCGACCAGAAGACCCACCTGGAAGACTACTACTGGATGACGGGGTACCCGCAGCAGCTCAACCCGGAGGCGCTGGGCTTCAGCCCCGAGGACGCGGTGGAGGCGCTGATCAACAGCAGCCACCACCCGCTGCCCGGCGCCTTCGATGGCTATGCTAGAGGGCAGCAGCTGGCCGCGGCCGCCGGCGGCTCCGTGCCGGCCGAGGAGATGGGCTCGGCGGCCGCCGTGGTGTCGGCGGTGATCGCCGCGGCGGCGGCGCAGGGCGGCGCGCCCCACTACCACCACCACCAC
>CM031867.1:15596160-15606599 GCA_018697195.1 Certhia americana | reverse complement strand
GGGTGCGGAGCGAGGGACCCGCGGCCGGCACGGGGGTAAGGGCCGCCCGCAGGTAACCGCGCCGGGCAGGCGGAGCTCCGCGCTGCCTCGCGCTGCCCGCTCCCTCAGAGCGCTTTCCGGGTCCCCTGGCTTACCGCGTCCGGCGTTCCCCCTCCCTGGTTCCCGGCCGAACGGAGTCCCCCGCGCCTGGGTGCGAGGTCGGGCTCGGGGCAGCTCCGGGCACTACGCTCGGGCCAGGGCGCTCGCCCGCGGGCGAGAGGGTGCGGTGCGGGCGGGCGGAGAGGCGCCGGTGGCCGAGCCGAGCCGAGCCGAGCAGGGCGCCGGTGCCGGTGGCCAGGAGGGGGGTAAGCGGGCGCGGACAGTCAGTGAGCCCTGGAAGACAGCCCGCAAAAGTTTTACCTGTCGCTAGACTCTTATGCTAATGAGCGGGCGGCGAGCACCATCTGGCCCGGGCCCGAGCCCGTGTCCGCTGACGTCACGGGCGCTATAAAACTCGCCAATGCTTTAAAATCTCCTGCCGGATCAAACCTTTCATAATATTTTCATCTTCTTGCTGTAGCTTGAGGCCGAGTTGTTGGTTTTTTTCTCTCTCTCTCTCTTTTTTTTTTTTTTTTTTTTTAACTCTTATTATTTTTATTATTTTGGTTGCGATACAGACTTTGATTTTTTTTTTCTAATTTTTTGCCTTCGCCTCTCTTCCCTCCTCCCCTCCCCGATGAACCTCTCTCCTCGCTCTGCACTTTGCACAGAGAGCCAGAGGGAAAGGCACCATGAAAGTGTAAAAATAACAAAACAAACAACAACAACAACAAATTTACTCGCAAACAACACCAGCTAACACTTCCAGCTGCGGTTCGCGAGCGCGAAAGAGAGCGAGAGGAGAGAGAGGAGAAGGGCGGGAAAGAGAGGAGAAAAAAAAAAACAAAACCCTCTATGCAAAAGGAGAATAGCGAGAGCCCGCAGCTCTGAGCATCAGCGGAGCCTCTGCGAGGATAACGCGAGGGGTGAGGAGCCGCCGGGGCGGACCGGAGCGGAGGCAGAGCAGGAGAGCGGAGCGGAGCTCGCAAAAAATCAAGCTGCCTCACCGGTGGCGACTCAGAGAAGCCCTCGCTCCCGGAGCGCACCCTTTGGAGGACTCTCGGCAGCAAAAGGATGCATCAGAGCTGGCGATGAGCAGCTCCGGACTGCCCACAGTCCCATGGCATGGAATATGGTAATGGACTTCGATCTGATGAAGTTGAAGTGAAAAAGGAGCCGGTGGAGACCGATCGCATATCAGCCAGTGCGGCCGCCTGATCGCCGGGATCGCTCTCCTCCACCAGATGAGCGACGCCTGCACGCTCCGTGCCCCCGTCCCCCAGTTCTCGGCGCACCAGCCCCACGGCTCCGGCTCGACCAGAAAGACCCACCTGGAAGACTACTACTGGATGACGGCGGTACCCGCAGCAGCTCAACCCGGAGCGATGGATTCAGCCCGAGGGCCGCGGTGGAGCGCTGATAAACAGGCAGCCACCACCCGCTGCCCGGCGCCTCGATGGCATGCTAGAGGGCCAGCAGGGCCGCGGCGCCGGCGGCTCAGTGCGGCCGATGGATGGGCTCGGCGGCCGCCGTGGTGTCGGCGGTGATCGCGCGTCGGCGGCGCAGGGCGGCGCGCCCCACTTACCACCACCACCACCACCACCCGCACACGGCGGCCGGCGTGCGGCGGCGGCGGCGCGGCGGCCACCCCCACGACGCGCGACGGGCAAGCGCGCCGCCTCCTCCGCTCTCCTCGCCGCCGGCTCCGGCTTCCGGCGGCGGCGGCGGCGGCGGCGCCGGGGGGCTGCACCACCGCACAACGGCGGCGGCGGCGGCGGCGGCGGCGGTCGCGCCTCCACTTCGACGGACCGCTTCTCCGACGAGCAGCTGGTGACCATGTCGGTGCGGCGAGCTGAACCGGCAGCTGCGCGGGCGTCAGCACGGAAAGAGGTGATTTTTTTATTCTAAATTTTTTTTTTCTTTTTTTTTTTTTTTTTTGTTTTTTTATTGGTTTTTTTTTTTTTTTTTTAATCTTTTTTTCTTTTCACCCCCAGGCTGAAGCAGAAGAGGAGGACCCTCAAAAACAGGGGCTATGCCCAGTCCTGCCGCTTCAAGAGGGTCCAGCAGCGGCACGTCCTGGAGTCGGAGAAGAACCAGCTGCTGCAGCAAGTGGAGCACCTAAAGCAGGAGATCTCCAGGCTGGTCCGGGAGAGGGACGCCTACAAGGAAAAGTACGAGAAGCTGGTCAGCAATGGCTTCAGAGAAAACGGATCCAGCAGCGACAACCCTTCCTCTCCAGAGTTTTTCATGTGAGTTCCCACAGCCTTGCCACCTTAACTAAAAGTTCTCCGTGTGAGTTGTTGTTGGGGGCTTTGCTAGAGCCACAACCCCGCTTGCCACCTTCTATTACCTTTTTTTAAAAAAAAAAAAAAAAAAACTCAAAACAATTTTAAAACAAAGTTGTTTTTTTGGGTTGGTTTTTGTTTTTTCTTTTTTTTTCTTTTTAAGGTGGGCTGGCTCCGTGTTGGCCAACCTAAAGTTCTACATGAGTTTCCTTTCTGTTTATTATTATTATTATTATTAATATTATTATTATTTTTATTTTTTTTGTGGGGGCTTGCTGTTGTGTTGTTTTTTTTTTTTTTTTTAATTTGAAAGATCCAACTCGCCACCAACTCAGTTCTTCATATGAAGCTTGCTCTTCTTTGAAACCTGCCATCCACATTATATATATATATATATATTTTTAAGTTCATGAGGTTTTTTCTTTTGAGCTTGCTGTGTCCAAAAAGTCAGAATTTTTTTTTTTTGCCATCCTGAGTTCTTCATATGAGATTTGAGCTTTGCAAAAAGAAAAATAAAATAAAAAAAAAAAAATTAAAAACTAAACAAAACAAAAAAAATAAAAAAAAATGTGAAAATTTTAGACTCCAGCTTGCTGAGTTCCATCAGTTTTTAGCGTTGTTGTGCAAAACTAGAGATATGCCTAGATCAACCTGCCAAAATCAAGCCTGCATCAACTTTCGGTGTGTTCATGTGAGTTTTGGCCTTAATCTGCCAAACGTGAGACTTTAGTCTGCCATTAGAATCCCATACTCATCTCATGCATTACGCTTGCTATTTTGTCTTAGCAACAATGAACTATAACTGTTTCAAAAGACTATGAAAAAGAGACATTATATTAATAAAAAACCCTGCATGCTGGTCATGTACGGTATAATTATTTTTTTTTCTTTTGCTTGGAAATGGACTTTTGGAGACTATTATGGCATGGCATTCATCCTTTTGTTTTATTGCCTCATCACTTTTTTGGGTTGAAAGCAAAAAAGTGCAACCTTTGATCTTCCTCCTCCTCTTCCTCCCATTAAAGTTTGCATCTGCTCTAAAACTGCTTTGAGTTACTCAAAACTTCAGACTTCCTTTTAAATGCACTGAAGCATTCCCTCTCAAAAAACCTGCCAGAATGGATTTTGGTAACCTAATGTGGCAAAAAAAAAATTTAAAAAATTAAAAAAAATCAAACAAAAACAAAGAAAGAACTTCGGAAAGATGTTCAAAAGCAAAATTCACATCCCACTTGGGGGGGACATTGAAACCATGCTGTTGCCTAAAAACAGTCTAAAATTAATTTTAAGTGATCTGCCCCATTTTTTTTTTTCCTTTTGCGTTTGGTCATTGTCAAATGTGGAATGCTCTGGGTTCCTAGTATATAATTTAATTCTAGTTTCTGTCATCTGTTAGCCCAGTTAAAATGTATGCTACAGATAAAGGAATGTTATAGATAAATTCGAAAGAGTTAGGTCTGTTTAGATGTAGATTTTTTTTTAAAGATTGATGCACTAAATTGTTTACTGTCGTGATGTAAAGGGGGGTAGAATTTGCAACGGGACTGTTTTAAAAAGTAGTTTATGCAGCATGTGCTTGCAACTTAAATATAAGTTGGGTATATGTAGTCCTTGCTATACCACTGACTGTATTTGAAAACCAAAGTATTAAAAGGGGGAGGCACCCCTGTTTATATCTATAGGGGTATTTTACATTAAAAATGTATGGGTTGTTTTTTTTTTTTTTTTCAAAATTGAAGTATTTGGGACTGAATTGCACTAAGATATAACCTGCAAGCATATAATACAAAAACAACAAAAAAATTACAAACCTGTTTAGAACGCTAATACAATTTATGCAGTTATAAAGATGGCATTACTGCACAGTTTTAAAATGATGCAGATTTTTTTACAGTTGTATTGTGGTGCAGAACTGGATTTTCTGTAACTTCAAAAATTCCACAGTTTTAAAGGCAATAATCAGTAAATTTTATTTTCAGGGACTGATATCCTGTCTTTTAAAAAAAAAAAAAATGGAAAGTAAATCTTACCACAATAAATATAAAAAAATCTTGTCAGTTACTTTTTCTTTTACATATTTTGCTGTGCAAAATTGTTTTATATCTTGAGTTACTAACTAACCACGTGTGATGTTCCTATGTGCTTTTCTTTCATTTTCAACTCTATGGTTATATCGAAAGAGAGAATAATCTACAATAATAAACTGCATTTTTTTGATTCCGTACTCAGTTTCTTAGTCTGTAGTTCAAAGTTCCATAACTGCGAGCGCAGTGCTCAGCGTGCTGCCTGCCGAAGGGGCGATGCTGACCCACCAGCTGGGCTCAATAATGTTCAGGAGGGGAGAAGGAAAAACGGTAGCTTCGTGTAAAATGGAAAATTGTCACCCGCTAGCACTCAAGTTCTCTGTCAGGTAGATGAAAAAAACGTGAGCTTTCAGGTGCTGCTTCTGACTTCTCAGTAGTGCCGTGAGGGCAGTCTCAGTGACTCAGATCAACCCGCCAAGTTCTAGGAGATCTCAGAGGGGAGGTCTGCTTAAAAACCTGATGACACGATATGGCCCTGTATTTTGATTGTTTTATGATGGAGTGAAGTGAAAGAGAAGACTTCACATCCTCTTATCATCTGATGCCAGCTAAGCATGCCTGTCTCTAGTAAGAGATGACACTGCATCAGGCTTGGCTTGTCACAGAGCCACTTAATGCTAGATTGAAAGATTTCTTACCATTTTGGTCCATACTGCCTCCTTTTTTTCTTTTCTTTGCTTTTTTACCCCCCTTTTTTCTTTTGTTTACCCTGTGGATTTTTTGTTTTGGTTTGTTTTTTTTTTGGTTTTGTTTTGTTGTTTTTTCTTTTGCTACAGGCCTTAGAAAGTCCAGAGAGAGCAGAGGAGAGGAGAAAAAAAAAAATCCAAAGGACTTCCTCCAACTTTTGAGAGTTATTTCTTCTAAACAATCAACCCCAAAGGTTAATGTGCTAGAAACATTCAGGTCTCTGAGCCCCTCTTCACTGCAGTTCCCCATGTCAAAGGGCATTTCAGCTTTGAAAGGCTCCTCAAACGCTCAACCCAGTTGGTTTAAAGCCACCTTTCCCTGAGAGCCTCCAGTGTCCGTCGGCAGAGTGCTGTCCTGCTCTCTGGAAGGGATTATCTGCCCCCTTCCTGTGAGAGGCAGAGGCCTCTCCGAAGGATGCTCCAGCCTCTCCGGGATGGGGGGTTTATCTCCAGACACGGGCTCATAAACCGAACACTTTTTTCTTCTCCTTTGTGTTTTTCCCCCCTGCTGCTGGTGCAATTTCTTCCCAGCAGTAAGGTCATCCCTCCCGGCTGCTGGAGGCCCTGAAGGGACAGGACCTGTTGCTATCCCTCTGCCCAGCTGGTCCAGCCCCAGTCAAGGGTCGAGCTGCAAGGTCAAGGTGTGGCTCTGAGCCCCCCCTGCAGCACCTTCACCCATGATAGCCTGTGTCAGTGGGCAGTGGCTGGTGCTGGAGGTCACTCTGCTCCTGCTGAGGTCCCTTTGGTGGGGATGGACACCAGCCTCCTTGCTGGTGACAGCAGTGGCTTGGTCTCCAAAGTCAGTGCTCTGTCTCACCCCTCCCTAGTGCTGGAGCACCAACCTGCCCTTTGGCATCTGACCTGCTGTTGCCCCAGGGTTTGAGTAATGGTTCAAGCTCCAGATTCTGGTTAATTTGAGTTCCATTTTCTGGTTAATGTGTAATCTGTGGGTAAACTGGTTGCTATTGGTCGAGCTGGGAATTATCTCCACTCGTAAAGACAAGGCTGCTCGTTATTTTGTCTCCCACCTTCCCTTCCCTGACTGAACCTTTACCGATGTCCAGGTATTTTTGCGGGGGCTCACTTAGAAGTTTTGCTGCTGTCCTTGCTGAGAGCAAGGAAGGGAAGGGAAGGGACAAGACCTGTCATCAGCAGAGCCCCCAAGGGAGCACAGCACCCTGAGCTGCTGGGAGCAGGACCACTTCTGGTCCAGCCTCATCCTCGCACTCCGCTGTCACTTCAGGTTTCCTTGCAGGCAGTCTGGAGCAGGCAGTAGGATTTTAAAAGTACCGTGAATTGACTTGAGTAGTGAAGAGTGAGGAGAGCACTGCTGCCTCCCTGAAGTATCTTCTTTCACGGAGGAAAAAAGACCAAACATCCTATTTGAACGATTTCAGAGATAAGAGAAACCCTTCCTAGAAACAGACTTCCTAGAATAGGGTGACAAAGGGAAAATTCCCATCACACCCCCAACCTGAGAGGGGAAAAAGCTTTCTTTCAGTATGTCATTGTGATGACAATCTTGCTTTGCAAATCAAAAAAAAAACGCAGCCTTCCTTAGGCTGCACTGGAATTTCAGCCTGAAACACACCAACTGTCCAACTGAAGGGGGAAAAAATTCGGTACACATTTTAATATTCACTAAAGCAAAGCGAATATTGGGGTTCTCTGTATGAGTCATTGCAGGGGAGTGCCCACCTTTGCCGCAGGACTGCTTGCTGAGGACTAATTGGAACCGCTCTGCTCTGAATAACCTACATTCATTAATCACCCCTTGCTTGACTCTGGCCTCAATCCTGCTCCCATTGAACTTGGAGGTGCAATCCCTGGGGATTTCAAAAGGGAGCAGGATCCCACTGTTCTCCAACAGGTAAAAGGCGGGTGGAATGCTGCCCGAGCCAGGCAATTGGGTGTCAAAAAGTGTGCGTGGTCTTAATCTGCCCATTTTCCTATTTTTTCCTATAGTCCTGTAGTGCCTTCCCATTTATTAACTACATTACAAAGAACTTTCATGTGACCGGTGCTGGGAGATACGTGCATGGACAGCATCCCTTTGCTGGCTGGGAAATGGTGTGCACTGAGACTCAGCCCCCTCCTCCCTCCCCAGTCCACCTTGCCACTAAGTGTTTTTTATTTCCACCTAAAATGAAACGCAACCCTCTCCTGCCCAGCCTCCGGGCTTCTGCTGAGCAGAGGCCGAGAGTATTTTTTCGGTTTTACTACAGCATTTTCCCTGCTTGAAAAAAATGTCATCCTGGACTGAATCCTAAAAAAAAAAACAACTTGCGAGAAGAGAGGGAAACACCCCAGTCACACCAGTGCATATTTATTTCCTGAACTATTTCTCCCTAGGCATGCGGCGAGAAGTGCCCGTTTGCAAACTGAGCAGGGAGAGCTTCTATTTATTAGAAAGTCTTCTTCACCCTTTTAAAACAAAAACGCCAGCGCTTGAATCAAAATATCACTTGAAAACTTCCCCCACGCGAAACATGGCAGCAAATTTTTAATTTAAAAAATCAACTTTCCCAGCTCTTTTTTTCTTTTCCCTTCCGAAAGCTTTTGTGCAGCTGTTTCCTCCCCCTCCCTCTGCGTAGTGTGTAGGAAGTTCTTGATCTAGAATCATTCATAATTTTAATACCAATTTCTATTTGACATAATATACTAATATCAGATAGAGAGTGTAGCTGCTTCCTGGATTTAGGGAGGAAATGATGCATATATCAGAATTATCTGCTCAGATGCCAGAACTACATTGGTGTCATTTCAGCATGTGCTGTGTTGAAAGGAAATCCTCTATATTTATTACTCCGATCATCAGAGGAGCTAAATGGACCCACTGTTTCTGACACCTGTTCAGATGGCTGAATTTAAAATTTCACGCAGGGAAAAAAAAAAGAAAATCCTACATACTTCAATGTTAGGAATTAAGGTTTTTTTAATAAACTTTTTTCCCTCCTTCTTTCCAAACTGCTGTGTTGTGAGCGACTGCCATGGAGCTTGGGCATGCCAGGGGTAGCTATGGAGAGTGGGATAGATTTTGTTTGTTCAGCTCTGACAAAAAACAATCCTGCTTGTACACACACACACACACTGTCTGTAACCAAATGCTTCAGATCTCTGTTTTAAGTGCAGGTCTCGGTATGAATAACATGATGTAGCACACCCCAGAACGTGGCAGAGGTGAGCGGCCAAGAAAGGACTCGTCTTTTTGGGAGGGAGCTGAGCACTGAACCACTTCATAATTTTAAGGCTCCTCTAATGAATATTTTGGGCACAGCAGGTACAAATGAATAGATTAAAATATTGTACACTCTGCTGCATCTAATTCTTGACTGCCTGAAATTGCGGGGGAGGACCGAGAATAACATTTGTCACTCTGAGGGCTGAGTGCATTCAGATTTGTGAGCTCTAAGCCAACACAATGCAAAAATAGTCCAGGATGTGACTTAACTTTTCAAGCGAAAAGCAAAAGGCCAGGGATCTGCGAGGCTGTAGCTGGCAGACAGGCAGCTCCATCCTGAGCTATCTATCTACCGTATCAGATTGACCCGGCACAGCATGACAACATCTCAGTGCCCTCGATGAACGCTGCCTGTATTTCAGTGCTCTCTGAAATGATCATTTTCGTTCACTATTGCTGCACCCACTTTTTTCCCTCCAAATTTTGGCTTTTAAAACTGTGTCACTTCCGACGTACAGTGAAGTGTGCAGGCCTGTAACCGTGGTGCAATGAGTGACGAGGACAGAACTTGCCCTGCCTCCCTCCTTGCTTGTTTTGAAGCCCTGTGGACTTTGTGACATGATTTTCTCTTTTAAAAAAATTAATAAATGCCATTGTTTTGTAATTCCATCTCAGTACAACATCTACACGGAAGGAATCAAAGCGAGAGCAGAAGTTTGCTAGAAGTGGTGTTTCTCCTCCATGCAGAAAAAAAAATCCCCAGTAAATAACAAATCGAGCAGTGTCCTCAAGTTTCCCGCGGGGGTAGAGGATGGAGTGTCCCTGGGTGCTGCTCTCAATTGTTAATTCATAAAGACCCACAATCCTGAGCAATGTTGCCCCAGCTTGTCCTGATACAGCAGAGATGCCAGTGGCTGCGGACGGAGGCGTTGAGATTCAACACCCTGTTCCAGCGAAGGCTCTGGCGTCTCCCTGACCCTCAGTCCTCGGGATTTCCATAAAATCTGGGTGTCTCCGAACGGCTGTAGGATGTGGGGACAGTGGGGTGCCGGCAGAGCTCAGTGCCCACACGCCTTTGCCTCCCTGCCGCCAGCCCGTGCACCTGCCTCGGCCGGGGGAGCAGCAGCAGCGCTGGGAAGGGTTCTGGCACGGATTTTCACAGCCTTGCATCCAGCAGCTCCGGACCGCCCCGGGCCGGGGCTGTCTGTGCAGGGATGCAGCCCCTCGTTGTCCCTCACGGCCCCGGGGCCGCGGCCGGCCGGGCCGCTTGGGGGGCGGCCGGGCCCCCTCGGGGGGATCTGAGGGACATCCAGGGATCTGAGGGACATCCAGGGACACAGCCGGGCACGGCCCCGGCACAGGCACAGCTCTGACCCCGGGCACAGCCCCGGCCCCGGCACAGCCCCAGACTCCGGGTACAGCCCCCGGCCCCCAGCCCAACTCTGTCCCCGGCACAACCCTTTGTCCCCGGCACAGCCCCCGGCCCGGACACAGCCCTGTTTCCGCCACAGCTCTGTCCCCGGGCACAGCCCCNCGGGCACAGCCCCTGTCCCCGGTACAGTCCCGGTCCCTGTCCCCGGGCACAGCCCCCGGCCCCGAGGGCTGCAGAGGCCGCCCAGCCGCGGGTCTCACCGCAGGCAGGTGCGGGGGACGGCAAGGTGAGGACCGCATCTGCTGTTTGTTCTCTTTCTTGTTTGTTTCTCTCTAAAACCCACCCCTGCAACAAAAGGGGAGCCTGGGCGGAACTGTGGATCCCTCTGGCCGCGCATCCAGAGCGGAGCACCGGAGCGGCTCCCGCGGGCCGCCCAGCCCTAGGTATGTCCACAGAGCACTGCCCTCCGCTTTGGTCACAGTATCTCAAATTTTTTTTCTTTTCTTTTTTCTTTTTTTCTCTTTTCTCTTTTCTCTCTTTTCTTTTCTTTTCTTTTCTTTTCTTTTCTTTTCTTTTCTTTTCTTTTCTTTTCTTTTCTTTTCTTTTCTTTTCTTTTCTTTCCTTTCCTTTCCTTTCCTTTCCTTTCCTTTCCTTTCCTTTCCTTTCCTTTCCTTTCCTTTCCTTTCCTTTCCTTTCCTTTCCTTTCCCTTTCCCTTTCCCTTTCCCTTTCCCTTTCCCTTTCCCTTTCCCTTT